>JALIZH010021852.1:0-52500 GCA_030522465.1 Rhipicephalus appendiculatus | reverse complement strand
CGGATTTCGCAGAACTGATTTGTAATATTATTTCTCCGGTGTGCTTATAGTTCACGATAAATTCGCCCTCGCGCCGCCGAGTTCTAGCTTCCTGGTTAGCTCATTTGTCAGAGCCACGGCCCAGGAAAGGCGTTAGTCCTGGGTTCAATCCCAGGGCCAGGACTCACTTGTCGGCCAGTCTGCCGGCGGTGGTGCAGTGCACGGTTACGGTGCTTGGCTGCCCACCTGAAGGTCACGAATTCAATCCGGCCGCGGCGGTCGCATTTATATGGACGCGAAATGGGGGAGGCCCGTATACTGTGCAATGTCAGCGCACGTTAAAGGGGTACTGACACAAAAACTTTGGCCTCGCGTTTTTTTGCTCCAATGTGTTGCTGGGGTCCTGTTAGTCATAACACGGCACCTCGTTTGCTGCAGCGCGCGACAGATATTTAATTACAGGCTCCTCATTACCGGCCAGTTTCAGTTTCGGTTTGAGAGAGCTCGAAAAACGACAAGCCGCCGAGTGCAACTATCGCCACCTAGCGTGCGCAGCTCTCGATCACGTCAGCACACAGAACTGTGACGCACTTCCGCACGGTCTGCATCAAGAAGTCCTTTCGAATAGGAAACGGGACAGCAGTGTCGCCAAACAGAAAACTTTCAACGCGTGCGCCGCGGCCACGGACTCGCGACCAGCCGCCAAGAAGTATAGACCGCTGGAAAAAACGCGGCAAAAGAAAATGGCCGCTATGACGTCATCACAACTTGTTGCAGCGTGGTCACGTGAGGGAAGTAGGGGGGTCACCGAGGGTCACCTCTGATGGTGTCTGGAGCGCGAGGGAGTCGATCGCTCACGCAAACTTCAAAATTAATTTAAAATACCTTCCAAGCTATATTCGCTGTTGATATTTTGCAGATGATGTACACATGTTCACGGGAATCGAACCCGCAGGCTGTCTCGGCCGCAAAATTTTGTGTCAGTACCCCTTTAAACAATACCAGATGGTCAGAATTTCCCGTGGCCCTCCACTACTGTGTCGCTCATAATCATATCGCAGTTTTGGGACGTTAAACCCCAGATATTATTACTATTATGATTATAATCAATCGTCGGCAACTAAGTAGCGTTCTTTTTGAGAAATCTGTATCGATTTTCTTGTGGCTTCGTGCTACAAAAAAGGGTGGTTGTCAACTGCCCTTTCCTAACTCTTCACGGTTCCGCCATCTTCCGTGATTCCGCAGAATTGATTTGCAATATCTGGTGACGAGGAGTGGGCAAATTTTTATCGCCTGAAAAAAAAATTCATTGATCTCAGCAGTTTCCTTCACGTTCAAGTCACAGAAGCTTCACGAGTTCTCAACTTTTCTCCATGTTATCCGCTTCGCGTCAACTGATATATCGAGAAAATAACTCATTTCCGGCAACAGTGGCTGCAGTAGTTTGAGAGAGCCGGAAAATTTCAATTTATTCACGGTCAAACGACCGCATTATGCACGACATTGTCGAGTTTTCGTCGATCAGTGGCAAACCGCGACACTTGGACGCAGGCGCTCGCAAGTCTCAGCACTTCCGTACTCCACAGAAAAGGCCCGCGCGACGCTCCGGTTAATTGGCTCGAGTCGCAACAATGCCGCGAGAAATCGATCAGATGCGCTGGGCTTAGCGGGTGCGCGAAGACGCGGCGTTCATAAATACGCCTAGAGTGACCCAGTGAATGACTCGACGTGTCTGGAGTGAGCCGTCGAGCGTAATTATCCGAGCGGGGAGCTATATATAGTGGCAACTCGGCGAAAAGAGTACTTCACTCCGGACGGTCGAGCACAAAGCCGCGACGACCTGAATTATTAATTATCCCCGATGAGCGCGTTTTTCTACTCCATCGCACATCTGATTAGCCAAGCACTTTTCCTTGTTTATAGTCACGGTCTGCTGCGACGGACAGGCCTTGTCGAGTGAGCTGATATAAACATGCCAAAAAATAATAATAAATGGATAAACTGTAAAGATGAAAAGCAGCAAAGGCTGCCAACTGTGTGAACTGTGTGTCTGAAACTGTGTGGAGGGGATTAAGGCGTTACCTTAACGATTGCTATGACAAGCGAACACAGACTTGGTACGTGCGCACGCTCACAGCAAAAAAAGAAAACAAGTTCCTCGTTCATTGGAGCACAGTAAATGTATGTCCGGTTCACCGCTTGATATTGATGCTGATATGACACCACTCATTGGAAAGGGTGGCACCAAACACGCTGCGCCCTAGCAAGAAAAAAAAGAACGAAAGCACAAGATTAAGCTACAAAAAAAATGGGGGGGGGGGGGGGACGGAGGGTCATCCTTGTGCCTTATCTTGGTGTCTATAGGTCCTTCACCAGGAAACCATACTCAGGTTTGCAGTCAAATGGATACTAACCTTTGGTAAGACCAAAAGTAAAGGTATAAATAACCTGTCATTTGAAAATAGCTTCCAAGCTCTGAGGACTCCCGAGCTATCGGGAGCTCAAGCATTCTTTTCAGAAAAAAAGTGACATTAGCCTGCAAATGTTCTTATCCTCCAGACTGATGCAGTATTGCACAGGTATATCGTGATGCACAGGAAGTTCTCGTCAGAAGCCGGCGCTTTGTAACTCCGTATTTGTAGCTATCAGGAGCACTCGGCTAGAATTCACCCGGCTATCGTTTTCATATTTGTTGATATGAGCGCTGCAGCCAACGCCTTCCGATTTCAGTTGCGTTTCACACCTAGTTGCAGCTGGCCATTCTCACAATTCTCTTGCACAAAGCAGATCAAACTTAGAAATTATGCCTGTCGACGCACCACACTCCTGCTTTTCACCAAAAGTGGCAATAAAAGAAAGAGCGACTCAGTTCATAATGAAAAAGTAGATAAAAATATTTAAGCGGATTTTTTATACAGTCTGACAAAAAAAGGGTGAAGAATGGCCACACGCAAATGTTCGTTCCGTCGTTCCCTTCTTTTTCGTAAATTACACAGAATCGTATGCGAACGCGAAATGCCAGCCCTTCAGACCCAGGCGCATGGCACATCATCACGCAAGATATAATACGGCCCGTAATTACAAGCGGATTCATTTGAAACGGGGCACGGTAATGTTTAATTGTTTTTGAGGGCTTCTTCAGAAACCGCAAAAAAAGAAAGATGGTATCCTAAATAAAATTAACTGCGACAATAGTAAATAGGTCGCAAGAAGCGAAACAGGCCGTGATAACTTCGCAAGCGGCTGGCGTCCTTCGGGCGAGCACGGTGTTATCCTGCTCATTACAAGCACGGCTGCGCCTGAAAGCGATCTTCCGTCTTCGTCAAGTTTCACAGCACGGCCTTCCAACTTCCTGTCTGCGGCGCTGAACAACAATGTTCTTGCACTTCAGCCTCTTGTTCCCCTACTCTATTTTGTTCGCTGTTCTCGGTTCATTTACTTCGTTTGCCCTGTGCCTCTCTACCAACCGCAGTACTGTTCTTTCTGTTCCTCCCCAGGAGAAGCGCTACGCTCTCGGCAGCAATCGGTTGGCCCATGCTTTTTCCAAAAGCAGCCAACAAATTCTGAGCCGCAGCTGCCGGTAGTGGGCAGTACGTGCCACTCAAGGCATAGGCATTGCTATTACCGGCTGCATTTTCAGCTATAATTTTTTTTAATGCGAATGCATTTCTTAGTCGGGCTATGTCAGGCGCATCCGGCGTTGTCCGCGGAGGAGGAGGAGGATAGGTTGAGGAGGTGTCCGCGCGCCGGCAGGTGTTATCTCTCCGCTCTCACTCCCTCTCCCATAGCAACAGCTGCGGGCGCGCGCGCTTATCCTCGCCCCCTAGCAACCTGGAGCATGTGGTGCGAGAGAGTGTAGGAAGAGGGTAGGTGCAGTGCTTCGCCGCTCCTTCTCTCGCTGTTCGCTCTCTCTCCTCCCTGCGCCCCACTCTCCCGTCCGCTCGCGCCTCACTCTCGACCGTTCGCTGGCTGGGCGCCTCTCAAGGCGATGGCAGAAGTCGGTGTCGGCGCAAGAAATTCATTCGCATTTCCTCACGATTCCCTTCGGGGAGGTGGGGGGCATTTTTTTTATCTTTCTTTTTCTGTGTCCCACTCTTATATCGTGGCAAGGTTGTTCTTATTGTTCTTATCGTCTTATGGCTGGAAGATTGTAGGCGATTCGATTGCCTTCTCGGCGAAACAAATTCTTGGCATTGTTGGCTAACATCGTGAAATTGAGTGATGAACGTGTGTAACGTTCGGACGTCTTTTTGGAGCGTTCAGACGGACCTTGTGCAGATGCTTTGTTTGTGCCTCTACGTGCCGTTAAGATGTAATTTATAAGATAACTGCGCATATCAGAACTTCCACTTAACATCTAAGGCAGCGCACCAATAAGCCAAACAACTCTAGATTTCTAATATGGTGAGCTTCACACACACAATCTCTCCGTTTGGAAGGCAATGTTTCAAAAATACATTTTAGAGAAGTATGTTTTATATAACTCGAATAGATGTCATAGGTGTCGCAGTTCTGCGCGTGGTCTAATTTATAAAACGAATCCTTAATTATTGCTCTTGTTTCCGAGGTGCGGTATCAAGGTAAGACCGGGTTTCTAAGTTGTAGTATTGTTCGATTCTCAAGACAGTGCAATAGTAAAGTGGCCGTACCTCATGATCATTTCGTCAGCAGATTTGCCGATCATGGAGGCTGAGTATCGTGATGTCTGTTTTGTGGAGGAAACTAACGCAAGCATTCCTCCCTATAATAAACCTTTGTATTGGCAAAGGCGACCTGCGAGGCCGGCCGAGGGCTTTATTGCTTGCAATTTCTTTCATTTTTTTTTCTTTGCCATATTTGCTAACCCCACTTTTTTCCCTCATTGTCGTAGATCTGTGCAACTCTTCCTCTTTCTCTGTGTACAGCTATCAGCACGCTTAGCAAGAACGCTCCGCACACTGGCCTCGATTAGCTTCGACTGACGCCAGCGCCGCGCAGTGTTTTCGAGATAATGACATGTGTTCGAAATAACAACTCTATCTTTCAAGCCCAAGCAACCACTTTATCAGATATATCTTGGTACTTGTGGATAATATCTTGGCAACGGTACCCAGCCCATCGCGGCGCAGCCGTTAGCCCAATCCGATCGAGGCCAAGCTGCGGAGCGTTCGTGTTAAGCACGTCCGGCTGCACGTGCGTGTGTGTGTGCGTTTATGCACGTGTGTACGTGTCCATCTCTGTGAAATAAACATTGAGCCATTCCGATCTAAAAAAGTACACCACGAGTGAACTTAGGCAAACTGGAGCGGGAGGCAAGAGACAAAAGTATTGATTGGGAATGACTGGTCGAAGGCTTTTTTTATTATATAAAGAAAACAAAAAAACAGTTCAATGGTCATTATTTACAGTTAGCAGATCTGGATATGGTAATAGTGTTTACGGATGCAAAACATAGTCAATAATGAAATATGCTTCGAAAAATTAACCCTGGAAACGAACACATTTTAGGTGTACTTTAGTTGAAATCGGACAGCCGAAACAGGTGTTATGATTATCTTTAGCACAGACCTAAGTTCTTGGCAGCATTAAGCTGATGATAACAGTTGCGGTCATCAATTTTTTTTTAACTGCGGGTCTCCCGTGTTTAGCACTTTTTTAACACGAAAGTGTTTTATGCCGGGGTCCACCATGGTACCACTGACGTATTTCCCGTCACGGATATGACGTTGCAAAATGTATACTAAGAGATAGCAAAGAAAAACACAAGAAAAAATCCCTCACCGGGAGTCAAACCCCGCCCTCTCACTCCGCAGGGCGCCGCGCGATACGATTCGTCCATGGACCGTACTTTCTTCGAAGTACTAACGCTGAGCAATTTATATACACCATTTACTGTGACGGTACGCAGAGATCGTTGACTTCAGCGTGTTTTTGTTTTGACTAATGAGATGGCGCGATGGGCGCGCTCGGCGCGCTTTAAATGTCGTAGCCCCGCGTGTTGCGATGCACGTGCGCCTCGCTAGGGCTCGGGCGCACGCGCTTATCTCGTGATAGCGCTTTGTATATCTTGTGCTTTCCCCGCAGTTGAAGTTACAGAGAGCACGAAGATCACTTTGTTCGCTGCACCAGCCGCATTCGCAACAGAGGCGCGCCGCTCACACACAAGGAAGTAACAACTGTTACTTTTGTTCGTTCGCGCTCGCCCGTGTACTTAGATTTAGGAGCATGTTAAAGAACCTCAGGTGGTCGAGATTTCCGTAGCCCTCCACTACGGCGCCTCTCATAAGCATATTGTGGTTTTTGAACGAGAAACATCAGATATTATTGTGTTAGTTCGCGCTCGTCCTGTGTATACTTGTGCGTTCGTTTCGTGCATCCTTCTGTTTGAGCAGCGCTCCTTAAGTGTCGAGCTGTGACAGTTAGTCCGCGCTAGTCGCGTGTATGCTAATTTCATACGTCCTTTCTGCTTGAGGAGCGCGCTGTAAGTTTCGAGCTGCTTGCCGTTCTTCGCGTGACATTACAATTTCTTGCTATAGCATTCATTCCATCGCCTTCGTGGCGAAAAAATGCACAATAAACGCTGAACTACTTGTGTGAAGACACTTTTCACTTGCGTGTTATACCGATTCCTATGACAGAGGGATCAGCCATGATTTTACATAACTGCACAAGTTTATCGTTAAACACTGTTCTTAAACATAATGTAAGCCATGCAAAACTACCATCATTTTTTTTATTCTGGCTTGTATTAATTCATACTATTTAGTAGTAACGCCGGCTGACTACGTGATAGTGTTACCTATTTTGATTTCATTGTTGCCTGGTAACCAAACAATTCCATCATTTCCTGATGTCATCCCCGGAACCTCTTGTTCCTATTGCAGATTCATAACCGCGACGAATTCATCACAAATGTGCGCCCATATGCATTTTATGAAAGTAAACTAAACTACTACTGCCACTCTGTGGAGCAGAATTTCGAAAAAGTCCCTCACCGAGTCCAATTTCGAGTCCAAGAAAAATGCATGCACATTTATTGTTAATTTATTGGAAACTATTCGCAAACCACTGCAGACGGCTGGCCAGTGCTAAAGTTTGGTATCGTGATTCCCTATCATCAGTACACAGGTTCCCGCAGCTCCGCATGGTTTCACCCCCCCCCCCCCCCCAAAAAAAAAAAAGAATACACGCAAAAATGTTTTCTCGGATACATCTCTCGACACAGGCAAGACCAATTTATGGAGTAGCATGTTGATTGAATAACTTATTGAATAGCAAATTGATTGACTCATGAATTCAGACACCATGCTGGCATCAGATAATTTTCCATTTCTACATTACAGCTATAGGCTTACCCACCCCTGCGCAGGGTTGCCAACCGGTTACTCGTATCAGATCAACCTCCGTGCCTTTCTTTCAACACCAAAGCCGTTTACGCCAGGGTCCACCGAGGCTTCACTGACGTCATATCCATCATGGAAGTTGCGTAGGTGAAATGCACACGAACAGATGAGATAAAAAAGCAGAAAAAAAAGTTCTCGGTTCGCGATGATAGGCGCAGGCCGCTGTACCCACTGCGCTACCGAAGAATATGCACGAAGATTTACAAACGGGCCTTGCATCTCTCACAACTTCTCCTTTTCCCAATGATCTTGGTTGGCGCGGGTCGATCTCGATGTCTGGGAGTGGTGAAGTGATGTACTGCATCATGACACAAAGGAGCGCCGACAGGGAGCGCTTCGGCACTTTCAGCAGAACGGAGGCTTTCGGTTCAAAATTGTCGGAAACTCTACGGTCAGTGCAACACGCCATACGCGTTGATTCAGTTCCGTGACGACGCAGAACATGCTTTGTCTTTCGCATCGAGTTTGAATCAATAAATAATTATTGTTTATTTCAGTGAAATACAGATAATGGTCCTCGAACGAAAAGCTAGAAGGGTTGTTTGCAACTAGCCTTGCGTGTAACGCGTCGTCTTCATAGTAGTGAAGCTTCCACATGCACAAACGGTGTTTCCCCGCTGCCTATTGGCTCAAGTGCTTTAGCACCGACTAATTAATATGTTGCCATAAGCCCACAGAAAGGCAACGACGAGGATTATCGCCTGGTGTTTTTTTTTGGGGGGGTGCAGGGAGAGAAACGATACCCATTCCTACGACACAGGGATCAAGCATGTTTTTTTTTTCAACTATTTATCTCTCTCTCTCCAGACATAGGCTTTATCCCTTTTATCTCAAGGAGTAGAAATAAATTAAAACAAAAAGACGCGTCTGGTCATGCTAACAGTTAGTGCGCGTCCACAAACGCTCCATAGCATCAAAGGCTCTGGCTGTTATTATTACTCAGCGGTGCATGCTGACAAAGGCAGTGTATATGAATCCGTATTGGTGCTCTACTGCACACTCTCGGCATGGAGATGTTAATCAAGGCTTGTTCACAAGGGAACAAAAGAAAAATAGAGAGTTGTAGCATGCTGCCATAGCTGAGAGATAATGCGGCGGCGAGTGTCGAAACCGGAAGAGGAAAATATACGCGACACAAAGAGTAATGACAAATTTGATATAGATTACCTTTCTTCTAAATTAGATATTGATTTAACTACGCATGGTGGGTTTCTTTATTGTCTTGTATTTCTTTATTGCCATTAATTTTTTTTATTCTCTTTTAATTTTTTCAAGCCCGCACCTTACATTACTATTCTCCTTTCACTTTAACCAACGACGTGTTTTGTACGCGGCTTTAACGCCAAGCAAGGCTGCACTGGCACGGTAATTATTTATTGATCTAAAATCTTTGCTCTTCACAGTAATGAATCCTTGATGGAGCGTCGGCTACGAATGTACTAGATAGTACAGGACTAGGTTATCTGTCCTTTCTTCTTCGGTAAGGGTAGCAGTGAGTTAGGTCATGATTTGCGAAGCTGTGTGGTCACTTCTGTTGCTATATTTCTACGCCGCAGTGGAGCGGCACATTACACATTTTTGAGAAGGTGATCGAAAAACATCTTTGCCATGTACACCACATAGGCCCGAATGATATCCCCTTAAGAATGCCTTGCAATGGCGCAGCGATTATCGTGCGTCTTTCTTAATTTTTCCATCTAAGGTAGAGATCAAGAAAAAGGCGGTTCACCTTAATAGTCGCTATAAGGGCGCTATCACCTATACCAAAAAGGGAACAAGGAAAAAACAAAATTTTTAAACTGCAAACATCATTCGCCGTAGTTCTGATGGTTTAGCTTTCAATGTGTGGAACAGCAATAGCGCGCTCAGCTGCCTTTTGAGACCAGGACTCCTTTTTCACGAGAGCAAGTTTATTTTTATTGAGTGTACATAGTTAAGTTATTATGCGCTTCAGTGCAGTTTGCCACTGGCATGATATTTGTTAGGCTTGAACACCCACTTGATTCTAATGAATCAGGCAGGCCAGCACAACAGCCCGGTTAACCTAATATCGGGGTTACTGATACCTATCTGTTTCTGTTTGGAAAGCGGGCTAGCAGCTTGAGCCTCCCTGACAGCAGTGACTATATTGAAAAGAATAATAGCTGCATTTGAACAACTTGTTTGACCACAGAGACGACTGTATTGGCAAAAGGAAAAGGCAACAACAAATTACCGGTGAATGGTCATCATCTTAGCTATGACGGCATGCATTGTAAGGATGGGCCCGTTACTCCCCTTGCATTGTTGAGCCTAACTCCAATAGAGACAGCCGATGGAATTCTTGATCGTTTCTCTGAATGGACTTGTCCATTCATGCGTAAATTGGGTATTGCTTTTATAGTTACTGAGAGCTTTACAATGCAGGTTATTATGTGATAGAAGAGGAGTAGCCGAACCTAGAGGTGGGCACCAGCCTGTCCTTGAACAAATATAATAACAATAAAAATGTCTTGGTCACAATATAAGTGGGTCTTTACACTAGTTTTTCGAATATTGCTTCTCTGTAATTTCCCACAATGTTCAGAAAAAGGCATTGCCTGTATATATACCAAAACGCATGTTTTATGCGACAAAAACGAAAAAAAATTGTTTTGAAACCCTTCGTTTCTCGTCAATGTTATGACTATGGAAGCGCTTATTCCCTAACATTAAAGGGAACAGTTATGTTGGGCTGGCACAGCATTGCAACACGCGATAGGAATAATAAACAAGAGAACGTTAAAAAACTCGCCTTCTGCTAAGAATGTACGTCCCCTTGTTTCCTCTGGATCAGATATGTAACGCTGTCAATTGCTTACACCGTGTACATTCAAATGCATGTCATGTAGAAGCGCGTGCGAGCATTGGGCGCAAAGACGCACCAACGTACTTGCAGGCACGTGCCAGCATGCTAGGCACATTCACTGGGCTTCCGGGACATGTGTTCTACGCTGCGAGAGGCAAACAAGTCCACTCATCAATGCCACCAACGTCGTGTGAGAGGCAACGTACGCTTCCTCTCCCGGCGGAAAGGGAGGGGGAGGGGGTACTGCGGAGTTCCTTTAGTCACCGTAAGACGTATTATCCCTATCACTTACGAATCGCGAAGTTACAGCATCCTCCCATGGACTATGCCGAATATGTGGACGTTCCTGGTATTAAGGCACCATCCCGCTTTTCACGGCCGCCTGCAGCAGTCTCGTGCGATCCGGTCACCTTCCTTTACGCAAAGTAGGCATAGAACGAACGAAAAAAACAAAAACAAAAACAACTACAAATCCAAAAGGCCACCCCATCGTCTTCAGAGCATGCCCTCTTGCCAGTTAGCTATGCGTGGTGTATATTCTTCGCACAGCTTCCTCTATCGGGAAGCACCCACGCCGCGCGTGAGACTGCAGTCGCTTTCGCGGCCATAAATATTACCACCAACCACAGATGTGCCGAAGTTTCCCGTTCCTCTGGCTCCCTGTCTGGCAACCCCAGTACACCATAGAAGCCATAGCCACATTCTCTCCTTCTCTCTCTCCCAGCCTCCTATTACGGAGTCCTGTTAGGCTGCATAAATAAAAGCCGAGGGATCTCGGTCGCTCCTGGGCTTTGCGACAATGGGCGCGATGAGAGAGAGGAGTAAAATGGAGACTGTGACGCCCCGTTAACTCCGCCTCTCCCAATGAATCTGATGCTCCCCGCCACAGAAACTCTACCACTCTCTCCGACGCTTACCATACGCCGACTTCTGATGCTCTCGTGGGATGCCCTCGTGGCAGCCCCCGTGATGTCTCACAGGAACCTTCTCGCTCTCTGTTTCTACCCACTTATTTCATTTTGTCAGCGCACGTTTTTCTCCTTAGGCCTGCGGCAGCACTTTTGTTGATCTATGCCGGTAGACGAAACACGAGACAACTTTCAATATGGCTGCGGCAAACTACGTACGCGAGGAACATTGATTGCACCGTGAGGCGTAGTGGGCAGATCATTTCGTACGACGTCCTTAGCCAGGGCTTATGTAACCCACTTTCATACAGTCGCACACGCGTGCAAGGTGGGTTCGTGCGGGGAGCGACATGTGGCTAACTGGCCAGCCGACCTTCGCTTACTCATCCCGTGTGTCAAACGGAACCCGAAAGAAGTGGCTCAGGAGGCAGGCAGGGAAATGAGTTAGCGAAAAGAAAAAAAGAGAGAAAAGCCCACGAACGGTACGAACGTGATAAAAACAAACCAAGAAGAATGTAGGCGCATTGGCGAGTGCCCGACCGCGTCCGGTTTATCGAGGCAACTCGCATCCATCAGCCCATTCCCCGCAAAGTGGTGGACTGAGAGGGGCATGAGAAAGCACACACTGTGGGTGTTCGTGCGCGCGCGCATGTGTGTTTGTGCGTGCGTGCGTGTGCTACAGCTGGTTCTGGCGCCGTCACGGCGGGCTTCGGTGCTAAATAAGAGAAACACAATGGCAGAACACGGTGATTGGTGGGGAGTGCATTTGGATCATCTTGCGTAAGTCATTTAGGTCCCTACCTACGTAGGGGAATTCAAATTAGTTTTGTTTTCCCTCTTCTTTTACCTCCAATAATATGCCTCGAGAATACCAGCTGAATATTTTATTAGCGCATATACTTTTCTGAAGTTGGGGTGCTTCATGGTACTAATTAGGAGCAGCCTGACCGGCACTCTGCCTTTTTATATATGTGTTTAATGTGACGTAATTGCTTTGTTTGTTTCATTTTGCTTGACATAAATTCAAATATAATTTGTCGATTATAACACAAGATGTTAATCACCAGGGCATCAGCCGGACATGTACAGAAAATATCAGATAAGTTATAAGAAAACTCGAGATCTGTGTCAGTATTGATTGACAACAGTTGTACGCATGTTCTTTTGCGTCCCCAGAGCACGCACGCACACACACACACACACGCACACACACACGCACACACGCGCGCACATACACACGAACATACCGATACGAGTAATCTCGAGGATAAGTGATGAAATTAAACACATGGCCATCCACATCCACTCGGTACAGTCTCTGCACAGTGTGCAAACAATCATTTGCATCCGGGCTCTGTATGTTCCGTCGTTATTGCTGAGAGGAATTATAGGCAACGTTCTTCAGTCGAAGTCCCACAAAACAAGAACAGTATATGAACAAAACAAATAACAAAGACAAGAAAGAAAATCGTTAAAGGAATGGCGTATCCTGCACGGCATGTCCGTCAGCATAAATCATTAAACACTAGTGGCAATAAAAAGAACAAATATTTTTGGTATTCCGTTATACTTATGATATGAGTGCGCATGCCGCTTGTTTTGATAATCATAGCATGCCCTCATTTTTCATAGGCTGAAAACAGCCTCGAAAAAAATCTATCGTACCGCTACGTCCAAAGAGTCGTTAGGCTATATGTTTAATGTATCCGTCGACAACGAGGGTTGTACGAGATATGAGATATTAAAGACCGGGGAATTCAAGCATACGATGTATAGAAATAACTCAGCAATGGTCATCATGAAAACAGGCAAATCTATCGACTAGGGCACGAATCGTGTAGCTAAACAATTCTTCGATGTTGAACATTGCGCCCATGGATTTGTGCATTGTCAGTTCATTTAGCAACCCATTAACGATATTCGCTATATAATCGGACACGTATCGGCTTCGGAAAACATAAACGAAGAACGTTCTGGGTGAGTCAAATAACTTTTTTGGAATGCCTTTTTCACTTTTTGACTTTTCACTTCACTGTTCACTTCACTTTTCTTGGCCATTTTCACGAATGGACCGTAGATTTTTCGACTGACTTCCCTCAGGGGACATTAAAGAAAAGTTTATTGAATCGACAATCCTTGTGATATATTACGCTGATATAGTTAAAAAAAAGGCACACTTAGTGCGACAGATATCTTCGTGCGTTATATATAGGCAAACAGGAAATTGATAGGCTCGCACCAACGCCGACGTCATGTTTCTCGCCCGTCTGACGTCGCCGCTGTGACCCTTTGTCATGAAATGTTTCATTGTTTAAGCACGCGTTGTGTTCTTCATTAGGCTGCCTTTAAATATGACCTTATATGCAGCAGGACACATTCCTGTTAATATTATTACAAACGCTCTGCGCATTACATGAAGTTGCATTCCATTTATGAAAGAAATTAAAATGTAAGAGCTACACTGTGTTTCATGCCCTATATTTTTTTCCAAATGGAGACTGGTTAAACAATATGGAAAATCCTGGGACATTCAGCTAATGAAAGAAAAAAACGTACGTGTTTAGCATCGATGCCTAAAACAACATAAGGCGTTCAAAGGAGCTCTTTTTACATAGAATTGAACTATTCTGGGGTCCACCAGGAGAACATGACATCATTTCCGTCACAGATGTGACATCGCCACAATGGACACAGTAGGCTATAAAGAAAGAAATAACGGCATATCCCACGCATTGTGGGAATCGATGTAATGCGAAGAAGCCAGGAAGGAGCAAATCATGCTGGTCATAGCATGCATGCCATTATTTACATCTTACGACCTGTCACTTTGGTTCGTCATACAGTCACTCACGCAATACCACTTTTGGTGTAGGTGGCGTTGGTGGTGGTTGTGATGTTGCAACAGGCGGGGTTAGCCTGGCCTAAATGGCCGGCAATTGTTCCGCCTGAGCATCTCTTGAATTATAGGGGTCCGTCACCAAATGTCACTCAGCCCAGTGTCTCGCAGGAAAGCCATCAGGATCCGTTGCACGCTCCTCCTCGTCGCCGTGGGCCCTTCAGGAAAAATGACATCTTCAAATGTCCCGTGCTTGTGACAACCTTTCTGCAAGCTGCGTACCATCTCTGTTCTTTCGCTGTCAAACTACGGGCACAGCCAAATGAAATGTTCGATGTCGCCGATGTCACCACAAACGGCACAAAACGGGGAAGCTCCTCGCCCAGTCTTGAATGACCAAGCCGGCGTGTATGCGGAGTCAGTTCTTATCCGGTAAAGAAGCGTCGCTTGTTCTCTAGAAAGTCCGTGGATTACGCATGACTGATGCGGAAACTTGTGGATCGCCCTGAAGTGATTGCGTATTACATCCTTGTTGTTCTGGTAAGTTTTAGGAGCTCTTATTTTTGGAACACAAGTTCGCGCTTCACGTGCAAGGGCATCAGCTTTTTCATTGCCTTCAATTCCAACGTGGGATGGGATCCACTGAAACTTTACATTGAAGCTCTTGCCGATCAGCTGTTTAATGAGCGCCAGAGATTGTCTTGTGAATTTTTCTTGAGGTAGCCCTTGATGCAGTCGCTGTAACGCCGACTGTGAATCCGTCAGCACTACCACATCTCGTGCAGAAAACGATCGCAATTTTCGCAAAGCCGCGGTGATTGCGGCGCTTTCTACTGTTGTGGACGACACAACACGATCCAGGCGGCCCGACCATGACACGCCCAGGGAGGGTATGCAGAAAGCCGCTGCGCAGCTATCCGTCTGTGTGCACACCGATCCGTCAGTGTAAACTTGTAGGTGACCACGGTACATGGTGCTCAAATGGTCCAACACCAGAAACTTTGCTTCCTCAACTGGAACGGTGCGTTTCGTCGGCAGTTTAGGAACCCTGAAGTTACAGGCAACGTCCACAAAGGACCATGGCGGGTCGATAGGGCTCCGTTGAGGCGATTTCAAGCCTAAATGTCGAAATGTGTTCAGCACCGCGTGGAAATGTGAGTCAGTTCTTGCTCTTAGCCGCCGGAGAAGGGCCGTGCCTGTGGGGGACTCGCCCAGTCTTGATAGCTGCGTCAACAAAGCCTGAGACGCCAGGAGGCGGAGTGGTAGAGACTCGGCTTCATCGCTGACCTTCTTGTTTGACGCCGCCTGAGGGACTCCCATCGCCAAGCGAAGACCCTTTCTGTGCACTGCCTCTAAGCGTTCAAACTGGCTCGGTGATGGCGATATCAGCGGCAGCTGGTAAAGAATGCGGCTTGTTATGAGCGCAGCATTCAGCTTAAACATCGACATAGGATTGTTGCCCCAGCGTACACCTGCCATGCGACGAAGAGCGTTGAGTCTTTGCACGGATGTGGCCACAATACCATCAACCGCTCGTCGCCATAGTAACTTATCATCGATGGTAACGCCCAGGAAACGAACACTTATCGCACGACGAATGGAATGGCCTCTGATATTCAGTGACAGGCGCGTTGACTTCCGTCGCACCCCCGGGAAGAGCATGAAGGCAGATTTCTCCGCTGATAAAGACAGGCCAAGTGTCGCCAAATGGTGTTCAATGATTGAAATGGCGCCCTGTGCTATCCGGGCCAAACGTTTGTGTTGGTACCCTGAGACCCAGATGCACATATCATCGGCATAGATGGATATTTTAACTGCTTTCAGAGCTACTTTCAGAGCGCCAGGAAGGCTGGCCATGGCAGCGTTAAAAAGCAAGGGAGACAGAACACTTCCTTGTGGAACGCCGAGGGAAACGCTTCGCTCTTCGCTCGTTACATTTCCAAGCTTAACCCGGACACGCCGGTCTCCGATAAATTCATGCATGAAACGAAGAGCATTTCCCGAAACACCCATGGCTTAGAGTCCGTTGACGATGCCTGTTTGAAGCACACAGTCATATGCTTTGGCAACGTCCATGAAGACGGCGAGTGTCGAGAGGCCGCTGACACGGTGGTGCTCGATGTGGCTCAGCAGGTCCAAAACACTGTCCTGGGCGCTCAGCCGTGGGCGAAATCCCGTCATACACACGGGCCATCTTCCTTCTTGCTCAAGGTACCAAGTAAGTCTTGTGCATATGAGTCTTTCCATCAACTTGGATACGCATGATGTTAGCGATACCGGTCGATATGAGGCGAGGCTCGCAGGATCTTTTCCGGGCTTCAGCACTGGCACCACCCATGCTGTCTTCCATACAAGTGGGATCTCTTCTGTGCTCCAGACATGATTAAATATGTCCAAAAGAGCGCGCCTTCGATTATATGGCAGATTTGTCAGCATCTGATTGCTGATCATATCGGGACCCACAGCACAGCGTCTTCTTAATTTGCTAAGCGCCATATCCAGCTCTCGAAAAGTGAACGGCGTATCCATCGTATGGAATAACTGAGGTGGCAGAGTTATCGCCACTCGTCGCCACACAAAAAAAACTACACAGAATTCAATGGGCTGCTTTCTGTGAAAGTTTATCGCCGTTTACACCCTTGACAAGAATATGGAAAGTCATAAATAGTCTTTCTGGAAAGATCCGCTCTCACAGACCATTCGAAACACTCGCTTTGAAGCAAGGAAAAGATTTGCACTTTTGGTGTATGTCAAGCAAGTGAACTAGACGCAAGTGCATCATGAGCGTGGCATGTAAATCACGTTGTACATGGCATGCATGTCGTGATTTCCATGTTACCACCTGCCATTTATGTTCGTCATACAGTCACGTCGCGCAATACCCATTTTGGTGTATAGCAACCTAGGGAACTGGACGCAAGCGCACCACCAGCATGGCATGCAAGTCATATTGTACATGACGTGTCATGATTTTTATATTACCACTTGTCATTTATGTTCGTTATACAGTCAAAGCACGCTATACCAAATTTGGTGTATATCAAGCGAGCGAAACGGCGGCGAGCGTGGCATGAGCGTGGCATGCAAGTCATGTTGCACATGACATGCATATCATGATTTGCATATTACCACCTGCCATTTATGTTATTCATGCATAAATGTCTCATTATACCAATTTTTGGATATATCAAGTTAAGGAAACGGCCGCAGGAGCACCACAGCCATAGCAGTAAACCATACCGTACATTACAAGTAAGCCGGATGTTCATGATATGACCAGTTATTGATGTTCGTCATGCAGTCATGTTATGAAATGGCAATTTTGGCATAAATCCCATTAACGATACGGTCTGGAGAGCACAAAGTCGTAGGCGGATAGATAGATAGATAGATAGATAGATAGATAGATAGATAGATAGATAGATAGATAGATAGATAGATAGATAGATAGATAGATAGATAGATAGATAGATAGATAGATAGATAGATAGATAGATAGATAGATAGATAGATAGATAGATAGATAGGTAGATAGATAGATAGATAGATAGATAGATAGATAGATAGATAGATAGATAGATAGATACGCTCAAAGTCGCCGAAGTTCGCTGGGAAATGTTTCGCACTTAAAAGAGAAAAGAGAATGTGTTCCCGCACCTCGTACCTGTTATTCATTGAAGATTTGCATTTTTAGCCCGTTCAATATCTTGTATATTTTCCTTAATGTAATCACAAACGTCGAAGCTGGTGGTTCCTACATTTTGACAGAATCGGTAAGCAAGTTTTTCTTGTGATAGATGTGTACTTCGGATAAGGAAAGGATAGCTTTTTACGAAGGTAAAGAGGGCTGATTGGAATAAAATACTTATTGGAATAAAATGACCACAGCAAGCTTTTGCTATACACTGTCCATCCCACAATCTGCTTTCCATAAGACCTATGTCCTATTGCTCGCCCTTGGAACTACGTCAGATGCGGTACGTTTGGTATATGTGTTCGTGAAGACATTCGCCAGCCTTCGACAGACTTCACTTGTTGAGATGAACTTCACAATTGTAGTTCCGTGGACCGCACACAAGTTACAAACGATATTTACTTTAACTCTAGACAGGTTAAATAGTAGGAATTTAAAAGTTTAGTGACACTGTCAGAGAAAAACAAGAGGACCCGGAACAAAAATAGCATAAGTGCAGTCTGTGGTCTCTGCAAGCTAGAGCGAAACAACTGACTCCATTTTTTATATAGGTTATAGGGTACATAGCCTATGAGTTGACAGTGTTCGAGAACATTTGCGTCACAGAAACTCTGCCGTGCTTGCGAGCTTCAAATCTTGCATAAACTTCGTTGAAACCCAGACACATTATGAGGCTCCTTCAACCCTGTCGCGCCGTTCACTTCGAGTAACGCGAAACTAATCACGGCGTGTCCGTACTCCATCATATCAACGCACGAGTCGCAACCGGCACGCATTGCGGCACGCTGCGCAAGGAAGGCCAAGCTGCGCCATCGAGCGGGAGAAAACAATGGCCGGCGCGGTGTACCCTTCGATCCAAAAAAGCCAGCTGAGCGGGTTGGCCGGCCGGATTGAGGTGCAGCATGAGTACACGCGCACGTCAAGTCCGAGTTCACAGAGAAAGCCTGCCGATAAGGCCAGCAAGAACAGATCGAGTGAGTGCGGCTATTCCCAAGTCCGTCACTCTTTTTTGTTTTGTTTGCTTGTTTCCTTCACTTCCCTTTGCGGGCTTCATTTGCCGCCGCACCTCATCGCGCAAGAAAAGAACGCGCCTCACACACGCACAGACACAAACATGCGAGCCTGACACGCAGTAGAGCAGGGCTGAGGCCATCGGCAGCGAAGAATCGGGCCGGCATCAAAGTAAAGACGACGGGAGAGGAACCGACCCTGCGATGAGGCACAATAGAGCCTCGCGTGCGAGCAAGTCTAGCGCTTCTCCCTGTTATGAACGCTTCTTTTCCCCGTCCCCTTTCCTTTTCGTGCCCTCGTTTCCCTCCCGTTACCGTTTTTTGCTCTTGTTCGATACCTTCGCCGGTCGTCTTTAGCTTACCCCGAGGGACGTCTCTTGCTGTTTTGTCTTGCACTCGGAGATGCCGCAACCAGATTTAATGTGCCTTCCGGTGTCAATTTTCTCTCCTTCTTCTCGTTTCCTTTTACGCCTGCACACACACACATACCTCGGCGTGTCTAGGCGCTGTTTCGTGTCGACGTAATGCGACCCAGGGTCGGATGCCATGCACGGGAAAGGGTAGGTGACAGCGGTCGAGGACAGAAAAGAAGAGAAGCCGCGGTTCAGAATGGGTTTCCTTCCTGCCACCGTTAATCGATCACCGGGGCATGGTGTTGCGCAGGGAGTGTATGCTGGTGACTGTATAGCGTCAGCCCAAGCAGGGAACTAGTGGTGTTGGGAGTGACGAGCAAAACACCCTCACTCGGATTATGAGGCATAAAGGCGGAAGGCCGACGGTTGGATTGCGGCGTCGCTGAAAAGATTTCTCATTCAACGACAGTCGCCACTGGTTCACCCGCTCATTTGGCACTATTGCAAAAACCAGCGCCCCCAGCGTGATACCAGTACGTTTTTTTGGCGCTGGATCGCACTGGGAACACTGGTACACGCTGGGATTCACTGGCACTTCGGCGAGCGCACTGGGAAAGAGCTGGGTCGCACTGGTAGGGGCGCTGGCTTGGCCGCTGTGACGCTGGCGCGTACTGGGAAGCGTTGGAAACGCTGGAATTTTCACTGGAGTGTGCTGGTGCACACTGGAGCCTGCACTGTTTCTTCCAGTGCGGCATGCAAGTTTCTGTATTGTATGCGGCAAAATGCTTCGGTATCTCTGAATATAGAATGTTTGATTCGATTGTACCAATGGATGCTATCCTAACAGGCAGGCCCGTAGCCGATGATTTTTTTCCGGGGGGGGGGGGGGCACTTGCAGAAAGCCTTGAAAAACACCGATTTTTATTATTTTTCCCCGGTAAACACCCCCCCTTCCATCCGAATTTCGAGGGGGAGGCCCGGGCCCCCTAGCCCCCCCCTCCCCTTGGCCAGGGGCCTGCTAACAGGTCCCAAACATTCTGACAACTTCTAGCTTGGCAGAGAAAGAGAATGATAAGCGCAAGACATTATGTGATATATGCGAAATCACCGTCATTTTTATTTTTCCCTTTGGAATGCAGAAAAAAAAATGCGTTAATAACATAAAGGAGCCAACGCTGATTATTTTGCTTTTTTAGCTTGCTTTTTTTTTTTTCTTATTCACCCAGATTCAATAACGGCGTGAATTCTTGCGGAGCACGTAGCAGCGATGAATGCACGTTTTGTGCATGCGCCGCACATATACCAGTCTGGCATCAGGGGTTGGTTGTTGTAATGATTCCATTTTGCAGTGTTTATAAGTCTGCAGGCGCCGGTCCTACCAGCAACAGCAAATCGTTACATCGCCGCACAGTTGGCGAGAAGCAGTTAGTTGAGCTCTGACTTCGCAACCCCACCCAACGGAGGCCAGAAAAACAGCCGCCGTTCGATATCACCACACCGGAAACGCATCTCTGGCACTGTTTGCCCTTCCACTTACTTCAGCTGAACTTTAGTTAACCATTAGAAAGGTTCCGAAGCTTGAATGCAGAAACTTCAACCATTGCAACTGCGCTGCGCCGAGACCGGTCCTACCCAGCGAGACTCCCAGCGAGCGTTAGGCCTAGTGTGCTGGCCGTGTCCGTCTACATGCTTACGGGCGCTTCGCGCTTTACGTACACGCAATTCTAAAGCGTAAGGATGACTGTAAAGTAAAGTTTGGACATTCGTTAACCTAAATGAACCATTTTTCCTTGTGTACGGTGTCCGCACAAGGAGCGATGACCATCGAAGCGACGCGCTTTCAGCAACGCACACAAGCTGTCACCGAAAGCTGCCGGCCGCGCTAGCCGGTACTTCTCGTGACTCTTATGTAAGAACGCTTAATTGTCAGTCGGTAATTTGGTACGCTTTAGTGAACTAACATAGAGATATACTCCTTTAGCGCATTGTATTTTTATTTAGTAGCGCGGTTTCTTAGTTATAGGTATCGATAGAACTGCAAATCTGTACAGTGGCACGCCCGCTGTACTGGCGCAATGTCGCTTGCGCGAGAACACTACTCAATACTCAATCATGTACGCACCTGTTTATCTAACTAGTCATCATAAAACCTCTGTAAATGGGTTGACCAGTAGCAAGAGCGAGAAACGGCTATTAAAAAAATCGGCAGTAACAGCCAGCAAACAATGCCTGCTCTACGTGCATTTCATATTTTTCGTAGTTAACATGTGAATTCTTAAAGACACTTAGCGCTCTTGCCATTATCGGCATGGCATTCGGTACCGGCCGCCGTTCGTTTGTGTCTAATAAAGACGCGGTAATTGTTATTCGGAAAGGAATATCGCGTCTATCGTGACTGTGCGACATGTAAACATGAAGCCGAACCGTGTGTTTGTTGGTTAAATAGTTGTTTTACGCACAGTTCAGCATGTTCCGGCGTGGCGTAGTGGGTAGAACACTCAGTTCGGAAGCGGGAGGTGGCAAGTTCGAATCCTCCTGATGGATGCTTTTTTTTTTTTTCGTATGGCTTTTTTTCTTTTCTTTTATTGCGTTAATGCGCTCTATATCACTTGCACTAATATATTTATTTATGGCACATAGGCACCGCTATTTCAACGCTGTAGAGCCGTATTGGGCAAGGAGTACCAGCGCCCCTCCCAGTAAAATGCCGCTCCAGCGTCCCAGTATCCAGTGCGATACTGGGCCCATAATCCGGCATGGCACTGGACGCTGGTACCAGCGGCGCTGGGTTTTGCAATAGGGGCGTAATGCTGCGTAATGCTGCAGAGGATCATTTTGCTGGAGACACTACCAAGTTCGACGATCGTTCGGCGTGCCGCGTTCCAGGACCAACGTGAAAAATATTTTTTTTCTCCGCTCGAAACGAATGCAACCAAAAAAAAACAAACTGCATGCATTTAGGGCCTAACAGTTGATTCTTTTTATGCAAGTCCTGAAGCTGACCGGTGGCAGAATAATTAGATAATTAGTTACACACTCATTTACTTTAATTACTGAAACTCACACAAAACAACACATTCCTTCATTTTCTTTCTTGGAATGTAATGCTGAGTGCCTTGGAATTATGTCATACGAATTTGACGCGTTTCGACTGTGCATCATAATTCGTGACTGAAAGGGTTATATTAATGTTTGTTTTAGGGGCAAAGCTCCTTAAAGCGGCACCCGTTCGTCCCTCGTCGTAGTCGTAGTGCGTAACCAGTCTTACGCTTTGACCTCCAAGGTGGTGCCGGTGGGAGATTTCTCCTGTGCGTTGTTGAACAATAAAAATTCGCAGCGTGCGCGTTAACTAAAAGCCGAATTCTTCTGTCTCTCATTCCCCATTAGCAGCCATTGGCATGCTCCAGTAGGAAACGTTAGTAGAAGTAGAAGTGTTAAAAGTCGACTTCTGCTGTCTCTCATTCCCAGTAGCAGCCATTGTTTACCTCCAAGGTAGTGCCTGGTGAGATTTCTCCTGTGCGTGATTAAACAATAAAAATTTTGTTCAAAACGCCGTTGATTGATGAAATAAACCAACGAAAGACGGCAGATGTTTTCTAAAAAGCAAAACGAAAAGACGCCAGATGTTTCTAAAGCAAAACGAAAAGACGCCAGCTGCTTAACGAAAGACGCCAGGTGTTTTCTAAAGCAATGGTTTTATAATCAAAACCATATCGCGATACAGGTTTGTAGTTGACGATGCTCGTTGCCGTCGGTGTGTGCTCGTATGCAAGAACCACTTAGCTTACATTTCACCGACCACAAAGCGGTCATAATGAAAGGACAACGGAAACCAGCACGGAAGTTTGATAAAACATTTAATCAATCGTTTCACGTCAATTTTATCGGGCGAATTAACGGAAGAAATTTCACGGTTTAACCGATGATTACTTCCAAGCCTGAGCACCGGGGGGAGTCAGGACCCCCCTGACCCCCCCCCCCCCCCCCCATGATTTACGCCACTGGGTTGCATACTGAACTAGTTGGTCGTGCATCACGTGCCTGCTTGTTAGTGGTGTACATGCCACTATAGGGGAAATGCTGTCGGCTTGAATGTCATTTGCACGGCGGATTGGGAGAGGAAGGAAAAGAAGACGGCAGCTTTGTTATCTGGAAAACGATTGCGATGACTGACCCATGTTAGAGGTAATGTGAAGTTCATGAGTCAAAAGGAATGCTAGAGCGAATGCTAATGCGCGCATGCAACAGCACCACGTTGTACAACGAGGCGTTCGCGCGGACCAGTCGTGCGCAAACAGTACGAAAATAGCATCACTTTTGTCTTGGTCAAAGAGCCATTGCGGCTTGGCATTCACAACCGAAAACCCCAAAAATAATACGTCCTATAGGCTCATTACGTTTCCTTCAGTGCGTTCTCGAGAAAAATCACGATGACGCCAGGTGCCGAAGTTAAGGCTTCAGGTTAGTGCCTACTTCTAAGTGCGCCGCTTACAGGCAGAAAGACAAATATAGAGGGACTGAAAAACGCAGGGACAACAGCAGATCAGGTACACACTGAAGCACACGCTTGCACACTAACTACGACCCGCTCGCCCTCACTAACGCCTACTTCCCCCCCCCCCCCCCTCAAAAAAAGAAACTGGGAAAAAAGAAATTAGGAGAGACTTACAAGGGGAGCCTTACAGTGGTTGTACTTTGGGCAGGATTGCTTCCGGAGAGGGATGCCAGTGGAACAGATTCAATGGCTCCGAGAGGTGGCTCTGGCAGCCATTAGCAAAAGTGTACCAAGAAGAAGAAGGTGGTCGGCGTTCAGAAGTGCTATCTTGTCAAGAGTCTTCGGGGTGCTGTGATTCTTCTCTTGTGATTTCTTTTTTTTTTCTCTTGGTTTATCATCCCTTTCTTTGGAGCCCGTCCTGACCGCTAGCGCATGTCCTCAAAGAGGCCGCCTCCGTCCCGAAGGTATAGAGTGGGTCATCCTTTACTTCCGTTTTCGCTACACCCACCCTTAGGCTTCCATTCTTGCTTCTCGACCTTTCAGTAATTGGGGCGACGCAAAGTGCCCTACGGGCTCGTGTCCTAATGCCACTCTCCTTCCCAATGCGCATGCGCAAGTGATTCTTGGATGGCGTATGAACGCAACTGCAGCTCCTCTTGAAAACAAACGTTACACCGGTGCTGACACCGTTACACCGTTTTTTTTTTGTTACACTACCGTGGGTTTTCTAAGACCGTAAATGATCTCAGTAAGCGAGTGCCAATGTCAGGACGTTGTTCTGAATGAAGGATTGATTACCTAAGAAATATTTTGACATGTCAACAGATCTAAAGAATTTTATTCTCATGGAACGAGCACGAGTAGAGTTGCAGCTTTTTTTTCCTGGTATTCATTTTCCAGACATGATTTTGTTGTTGCCACGGCTGAGTCTGTTTCACTTTTCATTGTTAGTTGTGTGACTGTACTCTTGCTCCGTCGTACGATTGGTTCTCTAGACGCACTTTTTACATGCTAGATTCCTAATTTCACAGAAATATGAGTTGAGAGGTACGCACAGTCATATTTGCAAGATGCGGCAAGGAGCGAGGAAATTTAAGTACTGGAGAAAGTGTCCTCAAACAAAACATACAATCCACTGCCAAGTGTCGTAATATTCTCAGAAAGGCAGCTGTTTAATTGGTTGCACTATTTTCTGGTTACTCTTTGAGTGTCTATTAAATAAGCTGCAAATGCTGCGAAAACAGTGAACAGTGTGTTAAATGGTGCTTTTCGCATCTCAGAATGAAATAACGGACTGCTCATCAAGCTTGAAAATTTTCGGCAGTTGTAACGTTAAACATAAGTTAAAACTCGGAATCATTTCGTATCGCGGAGACCCCCAACAATACATTTTACAAACCACGGTAATTTAGTACACAAAAACAACGTGACATTGGGATGAGGTAGATGATCTTAATTTGTGAAGGAACGTACTGTGTGGAAAAGCAATTACATGTTCAGAGAGGTTGTGTAGGTCTTCTGGTATCTGTCGTGCTAACTTTGTGCACTAAAGATAAAGTCAATACGCTAAATCATTCATACTTCGCATGCTAGTCCACAGTAATCAAGAACTCCTATCTTTACAAGCACTGTCGCACCTAATTACGCTTATATATGCTGGTTTCCGGCTTTGCATCCGTATTGGCGACACCGGTTACGTAGCCTTTTTTAATACGAGTTCACAATCTCTGTTTGTCTCACGAAATTCTTCTTTGACGTATTTACGTTAACTACTTAAAGATGTTGCAACCAACAGGCAGCGGCTCTGATTTAGTACACTCTTTTGTTACGATTGTCATGAACAGGGCCGGGGCATCGACGCAATACTGCGGATTCTGTCTGACAACGTAAATGCACACAGCGGCAGCGCAAGAGTCCAATATTTTGAAACGAACTTCCAAAATTCCCAAAGTGACACTGAACATTCCAGTTAAATATTCCACTTGATATTCCACCCTCAAGTTCTTGTCCTAAAGTCATTGCTTTTCCCAGTGAACTGAAGTACGCCGAGTACCATTCGAAGCCAATCAAAAAGGTCATCCATATCTTTCCTCGCCTTTGGAAGAGGTAAGGCCATTAGCGATGGCCACCGGCCGCACTGCTCTGTATATTTGGACTTTGATGCAGGCCCTCTAGACATGCCGCTCATGACGATGACGGGCACAAAGTTTGCGCATAGGCTGCAGCAGAGAGAGAGAGAAAGATAAAGGAAAGACAGGCTGCAGCAGTGGGCTCCACAATAAACGTGACCTCAGCAAGCCTCCACGCGAGATGGCCAGCTGCTTGCCTATTTATTTGCAAGCTCATTTCTTTCGGCCTTTGGTAAACACACTGTAAACAGAAATTAGACCATATGGGCGTTTTTAGGAGGTGATATGCCCTTTTTCCACCCAAGCCCAAGATACCAACTCTCTGGGAAGGGGGGTAAAATGGGCTAAAACCGCTATTTTACCGTGATTATCAAAAAATCAGAAAATATGGGAGTTTAACCGATGTAAATTGGGAGTAACCGAAAAAAAAAATATTGACGCGGGGCAGAAGGGTGTATTCAAATACGCCCATTTGGTCAAGAACTAATAAGCAAACAGAATCGTTCTCAGCCTCAGCGTCAACTTCTCAAAAGTTACTTCAACAGGCAAGTTTTAAATAACCCGCGCAGCGCCAACGCTCTTCTTTTTCGTTCGTGAGAAGCGCGCCTTTGGACTCCGGTGTATGCCGAACCGCCGAACTACACGCACAGCGGAGGAACACGTCGGAGCGCGGGAAGGGTGCGTCGTTCCGTTCGTTGAGGCAGCCATTTTGATCGGCGGCGGTTGTGCAGTGCGATTCATACGAAGTCGTCGGTGTTATCCACAATTTTGAAGCCGAGGACACATGGTAAGTTATTCTGAATGAACTTGTGCGTTATTTTTTGGTGTGTGTGCGCGCTAGTGCAACTTAATCAGTTGTTGAAAGGCTCGCGGTGTAGTCAGCTTTGAGATGACGGAAACACTTGTTCCCTCCGTGACACTACGTGTTTTGTATTTTGGAAGCGAGTACTTTTAATAGCTGTGTGTGAGCGGAGGTGAAAATCAGGAATGCGTAGAACTATACCTGTGATCGTGTGACCGTACAGCCGCCCATTTATTTAACTTGAACGCGCGAGCGTCGACCGCGCAGTCGATAAGCGCCTGTATAACGAAGCATGGCGGCGAAATGAACGAGAACACGCGCATGTGCCTACCTGATGAACAGCCTTGTGCAGCTGCCATCCACCAGGCTGTTCCGGGAACCGCACTCTGGGACGCCGGGAATCGGCGCTTATTTTGACTCGGTCGTGCATGCTCGCGCGCTTAGGTTCAAAAAATGGGCGGCTGTACATGCAAAGATAGCGCTGTGCGTGACGCATATGTGCAGTACGATTGGCGAGGCCGCCGTGTGGTAATCGCAACTTCAGATCACCACGAACCTGGGATTGCTTTTTGTGTGTTGTTATTTTATGCTGTTAGCGCGCGGTGTTTCGTGCGACGGCGTGCAACACATGGCGAGAAAATTATTGCAAGCAGAGCGAGCGTAGTTAAGTTGCTGCAGCCTGCGACCACTCAGAATGCGTGCGGTTTCAATAATTTTCATCTCACTGAAATTGCCTATAAACGATAAGATGTCTTTTTTTCCCGCAATTTTCAGCTTTATTTTGTTTTTCTTCTCAAAGCGGTGCGATAAGAGTAGGTGATACTTAGCTGCGATTTTAAACTTACGTTTAGGAGCATAGCGGACGAAAGGTAGGGAGGTCGCCTCGTCTGTGTGCAATTTACGTGTACGCGCGTGGTTGTGCAACGATCAAATGAGCACGAATCAGCGATTCTTTGTTGCATGCAATGGCTGCATGGTGCATGTCGCCTACTAAGCCATCACTGTTGCCGTGTCCCATGCTGCTTCTTGTGCAGGCAGGGTACGTTTGAGACGCATTGCAAGTTGTACCAAACCGGCAAAGCGTTCAAAAACATCTTTATAAATTCGTGAGCTCAGTGTAGCAGCCTAGGCAGTGCAATAAGCACTTGCAGTTGAATATTGCATGTTCTGTGTTTTTTACAGTCACAATTCGTAATTTGTGTTGTCTGTTTCACAATTACATTCATTTATTACAGGTTGGCATGCAACTAAATCACTGCATCAAGTATAAATGGCTCTGAACAATGGCATCTTTCAGGAATAAGATGCATATTCATGGCCAGACATCAGTTTGCTTACAGCTGTTCCCTTTTGTGGCAACTTATGCATTGGTGGTACTGGTAAGTGCCTACTGACGCTTCTTTTCATTTCTATCAAGCTGTGGCCAGTTCTTGGAGGTAACTCATGGGTCACTGTGACTGCTTTTTTATGTGTGTAGCAGCAAGAAAAAACTGTGGGAGCTCAACAGGACCTATTTCTGTATAAGTAAGTCCTGCGTACTGCTGTGTCACATTAAAGTACACAAACAAAATTTCGTGCACAGCTCATGCTTATAGGTGTCTGCACCGCCAATAAAAAAAAACGTGGTGAAAGTGTTCACAAGTTACACTATGCAATGTTTCCCCAGTCACGATATTATTGCAGAAGTGTGCGGTCTTCGAGATAGTGTTGCATGATTAAAGACATTGAGCTAAGAAGTGAACATCGCGAGTGCTTTGATTGGCTCATTCACGGCTCTGCTTTTTCGAATAAATATTGTAGGCACCGTGGACAGCTTACTGGCGGCTTGAATTCACTGTACCATGTGGGGACGAAGCCGAAGAGTTGGTAAATTAGTCTGCAGTGGTGCCTGCTAAGTTGCTACCTCTTGGTTGATGTTCTCAGCTCTGTTATGTTATGATTAGCTGACAACATATATTTTTTATGTTGTTTCAACACATGTCGAGCTTTGTAGGATTCAATTTATTGTTGCAACTCTTATTCAGCATGCTATCACGGATATCGGCACTTCGTAACAAAAGTGTTCAGCTTTGAGTGGAGCTAGTTTAGGCCCATTTTGAATACAGTTCAATAGCATTAAGACAAACGACCAATATATAAATACAACATGAAGCATTAGCAAGTACGCTAAAAGTCCATTGCACTTAATTTGTGTATGAAGTGTAGCCTATTGCCACCATATGCTGTGACAGTACAATGGTTAGCATTTAATGTGGTAAAACTATTTGGTGTTTCGAAAAACTCCAAAATTTTCAGATTTTCATCATTGGCACTAAAATTTTCTATAGGTCCCCAAAACACACCTTGAGCAAAATGTTTACAGCATATCTGTGTGGTGAAAAAAAATTGGAACCAGGTGACTGTTAGAGTATGCTAACAGTGGATGTAAAAAGATGTGTTGGCATCTTTTGTGCACAGTGTATGTATATTGTCACGTGGTTGTGACGTCGACGAAGGCAGTAGGCGACGGGTCCAAGATGAAACTCAATAGAAACGCGCGTGGCAATATGAATACTGTACGTACACCTTAAAGCCAGTGAAGACTTCACACATTTTTGTGATTGGGAATAGCTTTTCCTGTACATAAGTCCAACCTAGACTTGTGTCACAGTATGTAAGGAATTAAGAAGCTCATAGAAAAATGTTCCTAATATGAAATAGTTAACCTATTCACTCTTATCAAGCATATCCGAATGCGTCCTAGCGTGAGTAAGGAGAAGAGGAATAGTGATAATTAACAAGGAAAGCGAAGTGCATGTTAGGGTCGTGGTGCAAGCTTTTGAGACACTTTATTACCATGTATATGGTGATGTTCAAAGCTGCACATGGCTCTATCTGATGTCACAGTATTGTCTGTATAAGAACAAGTTGTTCTGGTCAATAAATTAGTTGCCTTTTTTTCTCCAGAACCGTTGCCGCTAGTGTGCATCAGTTAATCTGGCGATCAGGATGGGACCCGTGTGACCTGGCCTGCTGGACATTACCCACAAGGATGCGGTGGCTTCACAATGCCACCAGATGTGCTGCAATCACAACGCCAGCTAGGAACCGGAAAATTAAGCAGGTAACGTTTTTGTTTCTCTTGCGAAGCCATGTCCCAGTTTACAGATTAGATGAATTCGACTCTAAAGCCCAGAACATTGAATCCTATGTCGAGCGTCGGGGCAAATGACATAACTGAATAGAAGAAACTGTCCCTATTCTTAACAATGAAGGCACGAATCGTTAATTTAAGGGCTTGTTTTCATTGTTAGACACAATATTAATGAGAAATAACGGATAATAATGCCCAAGGAAAGGATTAGATGTATTAGCAGTAATTGTAGTTTAAATGTGAAGAAAGAAAAGTGGACGAAAAGATAACTTGCCGCTGGCAGGGACCGAACCTACGACCTTTGAATTGCAAGGTGTGGCAAAGGTAGGACATGTACAAGACATGAGCCAAATAAGCAGATATGAAGGCTAAATGCATGCAGTAATAAAATCACTGGAGGAGATGAATGCACTCTGCCAAGTCAGTGAAAACGGTTATGGGGTGACTGTTAATGGGAAGTGCTGTTACTTGTAATGCAGATTCACATGGGGCCACAGTGGCAGTTGTACCTGGAAGGGTGTACAAAGTAAAGTCGAGCTCGGATTGTTTTAAGGACGTACACAGGCAAGAAAATGGATGTTTTAGGGCAATGCATTGTAAATATGACCTGTAAAGCGCAGCCTGCTGTTTTGTCGATTGCTGTCAACGAACGTGAGTGCAAGTTACCTTTGCTACTGGGGAAAAAGCTGGCTTAATAAGCTTCGGTTGAAGTAAAGAATTGCTTTCGCAGTGCCTCAAGGAGTAGGCAATCTCCATGTGAAGTTTTCAAACGTCTTCTCTGAAATGCTTGGTGCTATCGAAAACTTCAAAACACAAAAGCTTGTGCCACGATAGTTAACACAGTGATTTGTCTAGTTCATATGGATCTATTGTGTCAATTAGCTCAGGAGGGAGTAAAGATAAATGGTTGCATGTGAGTTCATGTTTACCTTTTTCATCTTCCATACCTCTGTGCTACGGAAAGATGTCTTGGATTTATATTTAAATGCAGAATTGCCCTTCTACTCGAGTGCCAAGCTGCATGTTTTTGCAGCGTGAGTAAGGAGGAGGCGAACAGGCAATGAAGGTAGCAAAAACAAAATGAATTTAAGTGGTGTAGATGTTGAACAAAAGGAATGTTAATCGGATGAAAGACGGCTCACTGCTGTTAAGTCTTGCAGGCTTCTTCCATGGACTTTATGCATGTGCTGCTCTACCTATTCAGTCATGGCACCATCAACTCTCCTCTCCACATTCTTACATATCTGTGTTATAAGTATGTCCCTGTGAGTGTTAGTACTTGTGGCAGAGGTGGCATACGCTTCAAATTGCACCATCTATGTGCCGTTAAAACCTATTGAACAGCTTGAGGACTGCAAGTATGTGCACACTGCCACCATGGCCATCAGTGGCAAAGGCGAGCACACTCAAAGTGAAACATGAGTTAATCGAGTTCTGCTAAATTTCAAACTGTTTGTTTTTTACTGGGGATGCCATTAGTAAAAAGCATTAAACATTTGTGTGTGAAATGTTTGCTGGCCCACATCACAATGAGTTTTAAAATTTTTTTACCAGGAGATGCTGTTGTGCCTGTGATGCATAAGATGGCGACCCATTGCAAGGATGACCCTGGCAACTTGATTACACAGGTGAGTAAAGAAGTGTGTGAGTGCAATATTTTTCCAGGAGATTGTTGCTATGAAACATGCAACAAAAAAAGATCATCCTAAAAAGTGGCAAACACTAGCTGTTAACTGTAGCCATAAAATAAAAAAAATCACTTTAACAGTTGCCGTTAACTCGAGGCATGCCGCAATGCATAAATTAAAAAAAGTATAGTGCATTGCAACCTGGAGCAGTGCATCCGAAAAAAAATGCTAGACAGCATAATAAAAGCCTGAGGATATGATATTGTCGATATGATAGACCACATACTCATCTGCTTTTAATAAAACTTCTGTTGGGCCTATTTGGTACATAGCTTTTAATAATATGACTTCAGTGCAAACTAGTATGGACCACAAGAATTGATGAGACAAGCACTGGCACTAACTCACTACTGCTTTGTTCTTGAAACAATGCATATAGGTGGCACAACCACACGACATGCTATTACCTTGCATGTGCATGCGTGACAAGACGTTTTGCATTGGTTACAACCATAGGTCGGCAAAAAATGTAGAACTCACTTAGACTCACTCAAGAACTATACCTTGAGCATTGGACTCACTCGGACTCAGACGCACCAAAATTTTCCTGAGCCGGACTTACACTCACCCAAAATTTTCTTAAACCGGACTCACTCAGATTGAAACTCGCCAAAATATTACTCACCCGGACTAAATCAGCCTCGCGGCTCGATATGCGTCTGAGTGAGTTGACTCATGAGTGAGTTCGTCGACCTATGGTTACATCAAAGCATTAACGATAACGCACTCATAAATTCAAATTCGGAGAGGTACAAACGTATGCAGATATCACTGATACAAACGTCTTATTCTTGATGTGGTACCCTTCAAGACAAGCGGCGTGTGTTTATTCTTGCTTCCGCTAAGAATCAACGTCTCAAGAAATTGCAGCGCACAGCTGCAGCATTAGTTAGGATGAGCAACAAGATGTCCTTCTTTGTCAACAGTATTATATACTTTTTGTGCATGTTCCCTGTGTCTTTTATTTATGCCGGGCCTAGTTTGTCTGATGCGAGTCCTGCCATGAGAAGTGGTATGGAATATACGCATTTGCTGCATAGGACATAGGAGACACTGTGCTTGATTTGGGCATCCATACCTGCTACCACCGCTTGTGCGGCAGCACAGCTGAGCAAGCTTGTAAAAAATGTAAAGAGGATTTCGCTCCTGCTAGCAACTCTCTTGAGTTGATGTGTCACATTATAGAAATAAGGCACGACAACTGGCCTGAAAGGTTCATGTTCACACATTACCCTATTACTGGCTTTTCTCGTTTGAATCGGCTTCAGAAACAGTTGTTAGCAGCGAGATAACGTTGCCTGCAGCCAGAACTTGGTGTAGTACCTAAATGCCAAAGCTCTCCTGCATTTTAGGCTCACATGAACTTTTGAAATCCGATTTCATACATGACACAATTCCCCTCTTCACAACTTTTCATTGGGCCGACTTAAATGACACAAGCTGTTCGCATAAGCTGACTTCTTGCCTTGCTGATGATGTTTAGCACAGACTTATCACGAAGGGACAAGACACAGGCACTTGTCTGCGTGTGAGGTGCAAAGTGTCCCTCTTCTCCGGTCTTAAGTCTGCACTGAACATCATGAACAGGGCCAGAAGTCACCCCATTTGAAAGTTGTGAAAAGAGAAATTGTGTCATCTTGTATGGACTCGGCTTTCAAAAGTTTGAGCATAAAATGCAGTAGCGCTTTGGCATTCAGGTAATGCATCATGTTTTGGCTGCAGGCCATCCTATGTCGCCCTGATTCAAAAAGGAAAATTAAGAGTGTGACGATGTTAGGCCAGTTTGGTGCCTTACCTCCATGCTGTCACACATCAACTCAAGAGAGTTATTTGAAGGCATGATATCCCCTTGGCTTTTTCTGCATTAAACAAGCTTGCTAAGCAGTGCTACCACACATGCAGTGGGGTGGTAGCAGACACTAGTCAAGCATGGTGTCTGCTATATCCCATGCAGCACCTGTGTGGTACATGCCATACCTCTGTCTTGTGGCAAGACCAACATCAGGCAGACTGGTTGCTGCATAATTGAGCAACTTAAGGAACAAGGGCAAAACATACACGATAATGTTGAAAAGGGAGCACATCTTGTTGCTCATCTGAACATCTGCTACAGTGTGCCCCACGATTTCGTGAGACATTGATTCTTGGCAGAAGCAGAAATAAATACGTCGCTTGCACTGAAGCTTGCCACATCAAGCAAAAATGAAAGCATTGTATCATTGATACTTCTATATCTTTGTACCCTTGGAATTTCAATTCATGCATTCACATCTTCAATTATCTCTGTTTTTACATATGCAATATGCTTTGTTGCACATGCATGGTTATCTGGCTGTTGCATTTATACGTGTTGTTGCAAGAATGCAGCAGTTAGTCAGCGCCAGAGCTTGTCCTATTATTTGAGGTCTGCCTGGCTTGTCCTCAAGACTTCTCCTTCAAAGGGATCTCCTTTGGTGACAGACAATTACAAATATATATACAGGGTGTGTATAAAAGGTATCGGAAACAATTTTTTTCTGGCGTGTCTACACCCCAGCGCGCTCAAAACGCACATGCACTGTGGTGGCAGATGTAACCTTCCAGACACGCCAAATGCCAGTTGCCTGTGAGCGTTTCGTCAGGCTAGATCAAGTTTTTAGTGGACTCCTGTTGAGTGACTGTGTTAGTGAATAATGCAGTGAACAGTTGAGCAACAATATGATTGAACATCAGCTTTTGTGTTCACCCGACAATACCTGACCGCCTGATTACAAACGAAATCTCGACGATTCCCCTAATTCCCTTACTGCACTGACTTGGCACCAGCCGACTATTTCCTATTCCTCAGAGTGAAATCTGCCTGCAAACGGCACTACCATGGGATCTTAGTGCCCTCAGGGAAGCTTGTACACGTGCCCATATAGACCTTCCAAAATACGCCTACCGAGGGGCATTTGAGTCGTGAAAAAGCCATTGGCAAAAGTGTGTTGGTGCTCAGTACTTCGAAGACTATTGAGGCAGTGTAGCAATATCTTTAGTAAATCTATTTTTGCGAAACTTTTTGTTATATACAAAGTGCTGATTAGGGTAGGCTTGAATTTCCAGGGAAAGAATACAAACACACAAAAGAACAGGGTACAAGAAATATATTTGACTATAGTAGTTTTATGCACAAGTATCCTATTCCCGTGTCATTTCATAACAAGAGTGGTCCTTCAGTTTTTCTACTCTGCTAGCTAAATATTTTTAAATACCACAAAAAAGTGGACGAGAGGACAACTGCTGCCGTAGTTCAATTGGTAAGAGCATCGGGAGTGTAATCTGAAAGTTGCAGGTTTAGTCCCTGCGGGCGGCAAGTTGTCTTGTTGTCCACTTTACTTTCTTCACATCTACATCACAATTACTACAATACAATGCAAACAGTACTATTAACATTCCCCGTCCATTCTTTTGCTTCAATAACTGCTTGTTTTTTATTCAGGTTATGCCTCAAATTGTGGATGTGGGGCATACCAGCAGATATTTTATCCTTATCGACAAAGTCATGTTCACAGTTGTTATTATTGCATCGGCCTCCGCTTGTGATTACGACATGCCATGTGATGACTGGAACTAAGAGACAAGAAAGCCAAGGAAAAAAAACTATGGGGGGATGTTATTTCTAGTAATTATGATATAAATGTGAAGAAAGTGGAGGTAAAGATAACTTGTCACTGGCTGGGACCGAACCTGCGATTTTCTAATAACACTTGCGATGCTCACCAACTGAACTACAGCAGCAGTCATCCCCTGTCCACTTTATCGGGAACATATATGCACATAGGTCTGCAAAAAAAAAACAAAACAAAGATTGGAGCTCACTCAGACTCGCTCAAGGAGTACATATTGCTCTGAGAGCTCACTGGGACTCAGACTCACAAAATTTTTCTCAACCGGACTCGCTCAGACTCGCGCTCACAGCTTGACCTGAGTCTGAGTCGGCCTGAGTTAGTTGAGTCATTAGTCCGCTGGCATTAAGTTAGCTTTTCCAATCATGGTGTAAATGCTCTCTAATGCCAATATCTCACATAATTGGTGCCTTTTGATCTTGTAGCTTCAAATATGAGTTATCAGCGGATGCAATCAAGGAAGGACATTTCCATGAAATATGTGACTCACACGAGATATTTGTATCAAGAACGTCCTTTGAAAGTGTGGGAGGGAGGTCTTGGCACCCACGCCCTCCCCCCTGTGACTCACGCCTCTGATCAATAAGCACTGAGGGCACACATGAAGGCTAGTGCATTGAGACATGTGTGAATAGACTTCGTCACAAACGTAAGCCGATTTAAGGTTGATAGTAAGGCTGATGATGAGTAGATGGGACCATAGGTCGGCAATAAAGGTGGAGCTCACTCAGACTCACGCAAGAAATATATGTTGCGCTTAGGGCCCACTCACCAATATTTTACTCAGCCGGACTCACTCAGACTCACTAAAATTTTCGTTAACAAGACTCACTCGGACTCAAGCTCACGAAAATAATAGTCACCTGGACTCACCCATACTCACGGTTTGATCTGGGTCTGAGTGAATCGACTCATGAGTGAATTTGCCGACATGTGTATGTTCATTTAAACCTGGTAGTGTTAGTCAGCGCCGCTAGTACCCACAACGGCGAGTATAGAACACTCTTTTTCTGCCTGCTGGCATCATGAAGCACGTGATCTTTGTTACGAGCTGGAAGCTGACCAATATTACCTCGCGTACTACCTGAAGGCATCCAGTCAGCCAGGACCTGAACCTCTTTATGAACAATATAAGGGAAATTTTAAGGGCTTGTTTGCCTGTGTTAGGTACGGTAATTGGAACTAACGCACAAGTGTTTGGAGCATCGGAGGCATTATCCGAAGTTGTCAGGTTTGGTCCCTGCCAAAGGCAAACTATCTTTTCGTTCACTTTACTTTCCTCACATTTACATCAAAATTTCTAGAAATAACATCCCCTATACATCTCTTGGCTTTCTTATTCTACTTAACATTGTGTCTAACACATAAAACGAGCCCTTACAATTCTTCTTTATTTCATTCCATATGATTGAGTGATGCCCACTTTGCACGAAACAAATGTCTAGCGTGCATCTTCTCACAGGCATTCAGGTTTCGCCTCCCATATTCAAATATAAATATTAACAGCGGTTGAATAAACAGTGAGCCCCACTGACCTCCGTCTACCTTTTTTTAAATTCTGCTAGACGTATGGTAAGGCAGTAGTTTCAACTTTCTTGTGCGGCGCTTTGGCAACAAGCTTCGATTTTCCATACTTTTTTGTTTGATAATCTTCTGTTTGTCTTCAAAACTAGCATCTTTCCTTACTTTGAACCACCACAGGTGAAGACATACTAGTGGCCATTTGAATTAGCGCCCATAGTTAGTGATGAACCTATCTGAAAAATTCTGTGAGTACCAGGCCCGTAGCCAGGGGGGGGGGGAGCTAGAAGCCCGCCTCCCCCCCTCCCGAAATTCGGATCGAGGGGGAAGTTTTACCAAGAATAAATTATGAAAATAGGTGTTTTTCAAGGTTTTCAACAGGTGGGCTCCCCCCCCCAAAAAAAATTCCTGGCTACGGGCCTGGTCAGTACAATGCTCGTTTTCTATGCCTGTTTTTTTTTAAATTGATGTGCCCCACACTCTGCAATTCTGGCTCACAAAGCACTTCTTGACATGTGCTTCATGCAAAACAGATAATAGTTGTCGGTGACACTAGCCGGACTAAATAGAATTTTCCCACGAAAATAGTACATAGTTGCGAGACTTGCCTTGCCAGCCTTAATTGGACAGACAATGCTTGTGTATTTTTTCGATTGGTTCAACACCATCGACACTGAGTGTTACAATTTTGCTCAGTAGTGTTGCTTCTTCTATTACAGGAACAAGCCCTGCTTACCCCATAGCTGGTGCAGAAGGGCATGTTGGCACCGCACTTCACTATGGCAGACAGCTTGTTTTTCAAGTGTAGTCACTGTGTTCTGGAGTAGCTTACCTTCTTGCGTCTCATTTGGAATACACATGGAAAGCATATGGAGTATTGTTGTTAATAGAGCATGTATTATTCAACTTTCATACACAGCTGTGTTTCGAAGCTCTTGATGTGACTTTTTTAAAAAGCAATGCAGATTTCTGCACTACCGCATTTTTTTCACAAAATTACTTCTATACTAGCACTAGTTTCGTAAAAGTTTGTGATTGCTGTTAATGGTAACCTTAGGATTGGCTTTACCTTTGCGTAAGGATGGTAGCGGCGTATTTAAACCAACACATGAGTGCTGTATAGGCGATGACTGTATATGATTTTATATGGTGCCATGGTTCTTGACTACTCAACTACTCGTTCTGTGACTGGTCACTGATAGGTCATTGACCCATGTATGCATATTTCGTGTATTGTGCCTTGGGAGCCAGTGCAAGAAAATGCAGCGTGAAATTTAGGTAAATGTAAAAGCTCGGTGTAAGTTGCATTCAGATCAGCAGCGATTTTTCACCTGCTGTGATCTCTTCAATTTACATCATAATTACCACAGTTAAGACAGTTATTGTCCCCAGTGCTTTCCCTGGCCTAATTGTCAGTTGAATCACTGTTGTGTTCAACAAAGAAACGAGCCCTTCGAAAAAGCTCCCCTTCTTTCATTCATTTGCATTCAGCTGGCCATATTATAGCTGCAAGTATGCTAGTTAAGGTCAGTTACAATCAATGTGTAGTGTGAGTTTAGGTGTTGTAAAGCTGCATTGCGTATTTAATTTGTTGTGTGTGTGCTGGTTTGCCACATTGTCATTTCAAGTGCATTACGCTGGAAGAGTTGAAGCTTAGACTATTTGGAATGGATTCATTAGAAAGCATTAGCAGAGCATACAACATCAGGGAAATGGACAAAAGAAACAGTGCGCCTTGTATCTGCTTGATAGTGCCTTCAGGTTCTTCATTTTGTTAGTGAAGTATATAGGTGCATCCATGTAATGTATATGAGGATATCTAGGCTACCTGTTTTTCGAAGTGTTATATATGCGTATAATGGGAAAAACGTCCATAAACCCCTAGGGGAATTTCAGTCACTGGTATTGTGTTTGATTAAAACAAGTGTGGTAAGTTATTCTCTTTACGCATTATAGTTAATTTCTACATATTTTTTTCTTGCGCATAGTTATCTACAGCACCAGAGCTGCAGAAACACGCATTTTTATTAAATTAGGTGGCTTCAGGGTCGTAACTAGGGGGGAGTTGAGGGGGTTCAAACACCCCCTGAAATTTATTCATGCTTTAACATCTCGGGTGATACTAAATTATTTACGTGCCTTCACATCGAGCACCAGTTGCCAAAGTTAGCCGTTCTACACATAAACACCCGCCGAAAAAAGAATTCCTGGGTACGGCCCTGGGTGGCTTTTCCTTAGAAGTTTTGCTGATTTCTAGTCAAAGGCAATAATGGTATTGGCAAAGTGTGATTGAATTACTGTATTTCAGTTAATCGTAACTTTTCAACTGTACGGTACCAATACGTGATAAGTATGTGTACTTTAAGTACTCTATTTGATGGCATTTGGCTGGCACTGATGCGCCGTGCCTGTGCTGTACAAGTCTTGTTGTCCATAAATATGCTCATTCCTAGAAACAGCACGAGCAGTACTATGTGTGCATTTTGACGTTCACAATAAATATTCTGTCAGTCTTCAGTCTGTGTACTCTCGTAGTGCATAAGCGGGAACTTTCAAAAGTTTCCTTTTTCTTGCTTTGGTGTTTCCGCCGTAAATAAGCCCCACCGTAGCTTTAACTCGCTTCTGAATTTTTAAATTTCAATCTTGCAAGAATGCTTGCTCAGAGGGAATTATTTTGGCTGCAATGGTTATTCCCACTCAATACCAGAAGTACTCCCAAGAAAGGTAAGCTAAAACGCCCTAGATTCCACCTATTTACTCCGAAATTAAATTTAAAAAAAACATAAAAAAGGATGTGGTCACGTGAAAATACTCCCGTTCTGCCCCCTTATAACGCCCAGAAGGGGGGTAAAATAATACCTTAATTACACTGAAAATGCTCCCAAGTAAGAACCATAAAACCTCGTGTGCCTTTCACCGCGGGTGACAATGGGAGTAAAGTTTTTGCCCAACCTACGCCCTATATATGCCCCTCCGTGGGCGTTTTTATTTACACCCATCTTGTGGGCATAGAAAGATGTACAGATGGGTGTGATCTAGAGGACAAGCCAAAAACTCCCACCTGGGCGTTTTTATGTTTAGAGTGCAGGCGCGAACAGCAGCTTTTCGTGCCTCCATCACAAAGCCGTGAGAAGCACTTAAAAGCGTCATGCGGGACTCGCGGCGCATCTCGCGCGCTCTGCTTGTATAAACACGAGACGAACAGCGTAGGAAAAGTGGTTAAAATAAAAGGAAAGCTTTCCGCTAGAGGCGCGGCATTCCCGAAGCTGCGTTGGCGACGAGGGAGTTGTCGAACAGTGCCGAGCCGCCGATAGTTGCAGCGGCGGCGGGAGCCATTCTACGGCTTTTGTGCCGACGCCGGATTAATTAAAGTGGCGTCAAGTTTCGCGCCCTTATCGGTCACGCAGCACGTCATTAACGATTCCTTTCTTTTGAGTATTTCCTTCTCCCCCACCTTTATCTTTCTTCCCTTACTCTCTACTAGTATGTAGCTAGCCATCACCTTACTCCGCAAAAGCGTGACCCTTCCTCGCGCTCTTTGCCCTCGTTAATTTCCGCTTCCGATGTGAGTTTCGGCCAACTCGTATTTCTTATTTTCCCGAGACTGCTGCTGTAATGCTGCAGAGCTTCCACGTGTGCGCGCCAGTCGGAAACCGCATCGCAGTTTTTACCAAAGGTTTGGAAAGAGTGGCGTGAACTATAGAAGCGACGTCATATGAAAGAGAAAGTTTCAAGTACGGTATTTTTTGTAATATTTATACAATGTCCGCGAGGCGCGCCTAATTAGTTTGTAATGTACGCTGATAATTTCTGTTGAACAGGGGAGGAGTTTCCGAACTGGAATTCATAGTTAAACCAGAGAAAGCTTCCTAATTCAAACTCAGTGTTTGTTTCAGCGCAAGTACTTTAGTTCCAACAATATTTGCTTCGTTGCCTCCCTTCCGCTAACGGTAATAGAGTATAAGCTTGCGTCTTCAAAGTGGATGCATGGAAGGAAATCGAGAACGAAAAGTCGAAAGCGCATTGCAGTTCATGCGAGGCTGACAAAACTACGTCACGTTCACGTTGGCGACGCTCATAATACCTATACCTGCTTGCGGTCACAGAATGACGACAAGATAATTACACCGGCCGATTTGCCTACGTAGAAAAGCAAATAAAAATTACTATGGATCATTTACCCTCTTTCTAAACGCAAAAGTGGTGAGCTGCTATCAGCTTGATGTCACATTTCGACGGGGGAATGACAGGTAAGTACACCCGACAACTTGCTCATAGATGCACGTTTGAAGAACCCCATGTAGTCAACCCTAATACGGAGTCAGCCTCCGCGGCGTAACCCACAGTCTATTGCTGTTTGGACATGAAAACGCCAGGAAATGCTTTACTTTTTTCAGTAATCTTTACTTTAAGAAAACGTAGTGGAAGTAATCCACGAAGAAATTCTGTGAGCAAGTTTCAAGCTTTGAAATCGTTTCGTAGTAGCATCCACTTGGACTCGCATTTCACGCATGAACAGTGGCATATGTTACTGTTAATAATACTAACATCTGGAGCTTTACGTTCGAAAACCACGATATGATTATTGGAGACGTGGTAATGGAAAGCTACGGAAACTTGAATCATCTGGTGTTCTTTAACATGCACTGACATCGCACGGTACACGGGTCTCTACCATTCCGCCTCCATCGACATGTGACCGCCGCAGCCGGGATCGAAACCGCGACTTTCGGTTCAGCAGCCGAGCACCATAACCAGCGCTCCACCACGGCGGACTATATCGTACTGTTTCTTACTAGGATGCCATGGATTGTAGCCGCGTGAACTTGTGTGGTCACGTCGAAAAAGCCGCTGCCGTGTTAAGTATGTGTATATGAGAGAGTGAAAGAGAAGCGAAAAGAACAGAAATGATCACCAGGCCCGAGCTTCCTTGCCTACCCTACACGTGGAGGTTGGGGGGGGATAACATCAAATATAGAGAAGATAGAATAGTTGGAAACAGTCAAAGTGCCACTCACGCATTCGCCTAAAACGACTCGAAGGCGAAATCGCGAAATCCATCTTTGTCTTTGAAGGTGATAATACTTATCCCCCCCCCCCCCCCCCCCCGCCTTCGTCCCTACTTTCTAAAATTAAAGCTTTCAGCTTTCAAAGTGATTTTGCATGGCCTCTGGGATCACAGGCGTTCGAAGCTTTCTTCAAACCAACTGGTCTTGCCATGCCTCCGGGATCAACCCACCTTTGACCAAGGGACAATTTCATGTGATTGCGTCATCATGTGACGTCATAGTGATGTCATCACTGCGTCACAATTTGGACTACTTAGATGTCATGATGACATCATAGGGTGACCTCATCACACAATAATGAGTTTTTTCATCATTTACATTGACGCGGTAGCCACCGAGAAACACATTTCGTGTTTGATGAGGCATCTAAGGCTTTCGCCTTAAAATCAGAAATTAATATACGTGCGCTTTCCGTGAAGCACCTAGTAAGCCTGGCGATCATTTCTGAGTCGTGATGAGCTTGCGAAATGTGAGCGGTGCGTTGAAATGATTTTCTTTTTTTCTTATCCTTCTGCGAACTTACAGACACCGTATAATATTAAGCTAAAAATAACCATTAAGAGAAAGGAAGTCACTCCGCAACTTCGTGCCTCGCCTCAGCCGTTGCGTGCCCCTTGCCCACGATGCGCCAGAAAAAAAATTCTGAAACTCGGCTGTTCCATGTGGTCATTGTGACCATGGTGTGCAGTGGCATGACCGTAATGAGCGGCGCCGCCTCACTAACCCCTCAGGCCCGTTTGGCTTGCTCTAATTGCTCTCCCTAGGCGAAAGACGAAGGCCTCGTTCAGCGGGAGTTATTTATCTCTCTCTCTCTCTCTCTCTCTCTCTATATATATATATATATATATATATATATATATATATATATATATATATATATATATATATGTTTGAAGCATTTGCAAGTGAAGCTTCCTGATACAAAAGACCATGGACAACGATGGGACAGAAAGGTCGGCAAGCGTACCGAAATATTTCTAGGTGAAAAAGCGGCGACTAACCTTCCGTGCAAGATTGGCGGGAAATGTCCCACAGGACACCATATAAATGGCTCACTGCTTGCCGCTCCTTTTTCTATTATCTCGCTCTGCTTTTCCGTGCGTCCACATTTTGCACGGAGTAAGAAAGGAAGAAAACTACACCGGAAACATTATTTTTCGCACCAACGTTTGTTTGTATCGCTTTCTTTTTTGTTTTCCAGCGAAATATATACAACGAGAAGTCTGAGATATTGAAGTGCTGGTACGAATATTCCGGCTCTCGTTTCGTTTCTCTCACCGAAAGAGCGAAGAACATTTGGTCTACTTTTCAACTTTATGCACAGCTAATGCGACACACCTTTGCATTAAAGTCGCCCATCAGTACAGTATACTGTGTCTTTACCTTACTCATTGCTGATTCTACGTCTTCGTAGAAGCGTTCAACCAGTTGATCATCATGGCTTGATGTAGGCGCGTAGGCCTGTACCACCTTCATCTTGTACCTCTTATTAAACTTAATTACGATACATGCCACCCTCTCATTAATGCTATAGTATTCCTCTACATTACCAGCTATATTTTTATGAATAAGGAACCCCACCCCTAGTTCTCTTCTGTCAGCTAAGCCACGATAGCATAGTACGTGTCCGTTTTTCAGCACTGTATAAGCCTCATGTGTCCTCCTAACCTCACTGAGCCCTATTATATCCCATTTAACACCCTTTAATTCCTCGAATAGTACAGCTAGACTCGCCTCACTAGATAAAGTTCTGGCGTTAAACGTAGCCAAGTTCAGATCCCAATGGCGGCCTGTCCGGACCCAGAGATTCTTAGCACCCTCCGCTGCGTCGCAGGTCTGACCGCCGCCTTGGTCAGTTGCTTCGCAGCCGCTGGGGACTGAGCAGGCTGGAGATCATGCAGTTGGGGAATATGGCATCGGCTCTAGAAACGCCAGAGGGGAGTTACTAGTAGAATTCGCAGAACGCAATAGTTTAAGGATCTTGAATACCTTCTACAGAAAACGGGCTACTCGTAAGTGGACGTGGATGAGTCCGAATGGCGAAACTAAAAATGAAATAGACTTCATAATGTGTGCACACCCGGGCATTGTACAGGATGTGGAAGTAGTTAACAAGATCCGATGCAGTGACCACAGAATGGTAAGATCTAGAATTCACCTAGACTTGAGGAAAGAACGGCAGAAACTGATACGCAAGAAGCCGATTAATGAACTAGCTCTGAGAGGGAAAGTACAGGAATTCAGAGTTTCACTTCAGAATAGGTACGCGGCTTTAACCGAGGAAATCGACCTTAGCGTTGACGCAATGAACGATAATCTGACTAGTATCATTAAGGAGTGTGCAGTGGAAGTCGGGGGTACAGTCGTTAGACAGGACACTGGTAAGCTATCCCAAGAGACGAAAAACCTCATTAAGAAACGTCAAACCATGAAAGCCTCAAATGCAACAGACAAAATAGAGCTGGTGGAGCTTTCCAAGTTAATCAATAGGCGTAAAGTAGCCGACATAAGAAAGTATAATATGGAGAGAATTGAGCATGCTCTAACGAACGGAAGAAGCCTCAAAGCTACGAAGACAAAACTGTGCATAGGCAAAAATCAGATGTATGCATTAAGGGACAAGGAAGGCAAAGTCACAACCAATATGGATAGAATAGTTGAGGTAGCGGAAGAGTTCTACAGAGATCTGTACAGCAGCCGAGACAGTCAGGATGATAACGTAAGAAGCAATAATAGCCCAGAGGAATCTGACATCCCACCAGTATTGACCGGAGAAGTAAAGAAAGCCCTAAAGGGAATGCAAAGAGGCAAAGCAGCTGGTGAGGATCAGGTAACATCAGACCTGTTGAAAGACGGCGGAGAGATTATGTTAGAAAAACTGGCCACCCTGTATACGAAGTGTCTCTCGACAGGGAGGATACCAGATTCTTGGAAGAATGCCAACATCATCTTGATCCATAAGAAAGGGGACGTCAAAGACCTGAAAAATTACAGGCCCATCAGCTTACTGTCCGTTGTCTACAAGCTATTTACAAAAGTAATTGCTAACAGAATTAATACGACATTAGAGTTCAATCAACCAAAGGACCAGGCAGGATTTCGTACAGGCTTCTCAACGACAGACCATATTCATACTATCAATCAGGTGATAGAGAAATGCGCGGAATACAACCAACCCCTATACATAGCCTTCATAGATTACGAGAAGGCATTTGATTCGGTGGAGACATCAGCAGTCATGCAGGCACTGCGGAATCAGGGCATCGACGAAGCCTATATAAACATAATGGAAGAAATCTACAGCGGATCCACAGCCACGATAGTCCTCCATAAAGAAAGCGATAGAATCCCAATAAAGAAGGGCGTACGACAGGGAGACACGATCTCTCCAATGCTATTCACAGCGTGTTTACAGGAGGTTTTCAGGGCCCTAGATTGGGAAGAGTTAGGGATAAGAGTTAATGGAGAGTATCTCAGTAACCTGCGATTCGCTGATGACATTGCATTGATGAGTAACGCGGGAGACGAATTACAGCTTATGATTACTGAACTGGATACGGAAAGTAGAAGAGTAGGTCTGAAAATTAATATGCATAAAACTAAAGTAATGTGGAACAATCTTGGCAGAGAACAGCGCTTTGCGATAGGTGGCGAGACACTGGAAGTTGTAAAGGAGTACGTCTACTTAGGACAGGTAGTAACCGCGGAGCCGAACCATGAGAGTGAAATAACTAGAAGAATAAGGATGGGATGGGGCTCATTCGGCAAGCATTATCAAATCATGAATGGTAGTCTACCACTATCCCTCAAGAGGAAGGTATATAACAGCTGCATCTTACCGGTACTTACCTACGGAGCAGAAACCTGGAGACTTACAAAGAGGGTTCAACTTAAACTGAGGACGACGCAGCGAGCGATGGAAAGGAAAATGATAGGTGTAACCTTAAGAGACAGGAAGAGAGCAGAGTGGGTCAGGGAACAAACGGGGGTTAAGGATATCATAGTTGAAATCAAGAAGAAGAAATGGATATGGGCCGGGCACGTAGCACGTCGGCAGGATAACCGCTGGTCATTAAGGGTAACTGACTGGATTCCAAGAGATGGCAAACGCGTGAGGGGGAGACAGAAAATTAGGTGGGTAGATGAGATTAAGAAGTTTGCAGGTATAACGTGGCAGCAGAAAGCACAGGACCGGGTTGATTGGCGAAACATGGGAGAGGCCTTTGCCCTGCAGTGGGCGTAGACAGGCTGATGATGATGATGATGAATGCGACACACGCAACTGCTGCTTAATATTCTGTCCCTTTAGGAGGTACCATTCCAGGAATCTTGTAACTGTGAAATCTGCCAGCGTTGATAAAGCTTTAGAGCCTCTATTCTTTCCTAAGGCACAAATCAGGTTACAGTTGGTTGCAGGATATATAGCTCTTGTTTTCTTTTTTTTTAAATGATTCCCTTTAAGGCAGGGGTCTCAAACTCACCTCAGCCAGCGGGCCGCAGTCACGCTAATTACTCCTGCAGGGGCCGGGGCAGTGAAGGATGTAGGTAAGAGCGGGGGGGGGGGGGGGGGGAGTTCGTTGAAAGAAAACTTTCCCATATCTCATATAGCGGTCATTTCTGAAGGAAATTGGTTCCAGGATTCCAACAACATGTCGATACCGATCTGCAAATTGACTCAGATCTGGACGCTGACTAAGAAATACAATTTTCGTTTTACTGTTGTGTTTCAAAACAAAGTGACACATGGGATGCCTCACGGAGTCAATGCTTTGAACCAGTCAGGTATGTGTATCTTATGAGCATAGTTAATAATCAATTGTTTAAAAATGTGTGATGGAGACCGTCATGTACGGGCCGCGGGCCGCATTCGAGAGCCTCGCGGGCCGCATGCGGCCCGCGGGCCGCGTGTTTGAGACCCCTGCTTAAGGGATACTTTTCAGGAGTTAAACAATGTAAATGGAAATAGCTGGAATATCTCACATGGCGAACGTTGAAATTTTAGCTTGAATGTTGTGAGTTTCGGCAATTACATGGGTGTATCTGCTAATCATGTGCCTCTGCGCCAACTACGTAATATATAGTATCATCGAGCACCTCCATTAGCATGTGACGCAATCAACGCGGCTACCACCTGGTTCTTATTGAGCCTTTACCTCCTTATTTCTCGATCATTACCCAGCAGCAGGTCGCATACTGTGAAAGCTATTAATGAGCACGCCATTAGCAAACATCACTTTCTCCAAACAGCGTCTACGTATTCATCTCGCAGGGCTTGCTAATGGAAGGCAGCAGCTCTAAAATCAAGCAGCTCTGGGGGGAGTCAATAAAACTGCAGCAGCGGGAAATTGGGATAAACGAATGCTCCGGTTTCCTTTTTTTTTTCTTTAGAAGGGCGGGGGGGGGGGGGGCAACCACATCTGTATGGTGCCTATAGGCACCCTGCGCGGTAACACATAGAAAACGCCCATGTGCACGCACTGTGAGTAATACGCAGCCGTGCCTACTGACTTCACATAAAATCTCCCTCATAAAGAGCCGGTGAAGAATGCCCCGCAGTGTAATCGTCCACAGATGATTTCCTTGACGAAAACCGAGAAGTCCTCGCTTTGTTGAGGTCTCTCATGACCACGATGAGCACTCTCCTCAACGGAACGACAGCTTCCATCAGCTCAATGCACATTGCAAGTTCTGTATTCCTTGGAGCCAGTCCTTGCAAGTCTTTTTGGAACATCTTCGGATTCCAGTCTACTTTTAGATAACCGCAGATGAACTGGTATTCCCAGTTCCCAGTTGTGACTGTCTAAGTGTGCGTGGCGAACGCTGACATGTGTTTTCGTGCCTCACTTGTTCTCTCTTTCCTTCTTGCTTTCTGTCATTTTTTCCTCCCATTTACCCCTCCCCCATGTAGGGTTGCAAACCGGGTATAACCTGGTTAACCTCCCTGTCATTCCCTTGCCACTCTTTCTCTCTCATCTGTACCAGCGGTCGCGTGTTCCCAGCAACCACTAAACAAGCTGAATGAAGGCAGTCAAGGGAAAAAGAACACTCACTCATCGCCACCGTTCTTCACTCCAAGGTCTTCCTTTAAACTCGGCTGCTCTCCTTTTACTCGATTTCACTATCATGTTCACCGCCGCACCCTTCGTTGCACTGCTCGCATAATATTTCCTCTTTCTTTTTTCACTCTGCGTTTTCAATGATCAGCCATGCTTATACGCTAACAAGGGAACCCACGGATGAAGTTTCTGCAAGGCTGACGCTGTGCGCACGAGAAGCTGCGAGAGCGCTTTCTCCCCTCTTAAAGTTACCCACCTCCTTTCCTCAGTCAAGCGGCACATCCCCTCATTTGCCACCACCGTTGCTATCTCAACGTGCGCAGAAATTCCGCGTTGTTTGTGGGCGCCATCAACACGGCTTATGTAAAGAAGCCGATGGAGCGATGAAATGCGATAACGCACGCACTGAGCGCTCGCAGCGTCATCACTGCCGCCGTTGCCACCGGCAAGCCATCATTCGATCCCTTCATGCAACATGCAGAGATGGGAGAGCCTAAAATTTAAGGTAGACCAAAGTAGCGCAGCGACACCTACGCTGTCGCGTGCACTCATGAAACAATACGCTTGCAAATGAGGGAATTTTATTGCTAGAAGCACTACGCCTCTGGCCTCGTCATGGTGTGGCTCCGTTGCGTTGTCGTAAAGTTTAGATTATGCAAGTCAAGAGAGCTGCTGTACTGACTTTTATCTTCCGTGAGCACCGCTTTACGGTGAAGTTTAATTATCCCACGAAAACATCCAAAACTAGTACGCGTTTTCTTTTTTTTATATTGAATTTGTTAGGTGGCCATTCGCTTACAGTCTTTTGTTGAATAATGTGTATACGATGCGTTGAGAAAATAAATATTGCATGAAAACCTTATTAATTCTGGTTTCTCTATTTTCTGGATCTCTTGACGCATCTCGGCTGAACTGCGATGTTACTGTTAGATTCATTAGCACGTTTTCTCTAGATAAATGCATTTCCTCTATAAAATAGTTTTGGCCGCGACTACTAATCGCTTTTTTTTCGCATTACTGCATGAAGAACCGAGTTATTAAATAACTTGTAATCATGTAAAATTGCGTGCTTTATTTAGTACTGGAAAGACCACGCTATAGAACCTTTAAACGGCATGCCCGTACAAAGGCGTCCTCATTTACTACATCTTTTGTTAAGGTAGCCCACAAAGAATGAAGGCTCGCATTTCACGCGATAATCAGACGTCATAAAATCCATAGCGGTATATCAATAGAGTGCCTCGCGAATAATTTCAACCACGCAAAACTAAACATCGAATCGACAGTCACCTAAATAAGTGATAAGCGGGCTGCCACTACAATTGACACTAATAGGTTTTCTCATTCTCGGTCCTACTGTTAAATCATTTTTTTTAGTTTAAATCAAAAGCCGCACAGTCTTCCCCTTTAAGGAATATTTGCGCCGATAATTTTTTTCTTGCAACGTAATCAGCAGGGCTTTGCAACAGTTTGCTCTGCCATGTGACAAAAGCTATAGGTGGACATATGCTGAAAGAGCTGTCATCAGATTAACCTGTCTAAGAAAGTTGCAAAATACTAAGCGACGAGAACAAGTTACACCATCTCCCGCTAAACGGGACCATGAAGGGAGGAAGGGAAACCAGCGGAAGGACAGGGAGGTTAGCCAGTTCTTGGACCGGCTGGCTACCCTGTGCTGGGGAAGGGGGTAAGGTGATGCGAAGCAGCATGGGGGGGTGCACACCGCGTTTGCATCGGTTTGACTAGGTGTTTCCGTTAATGTTGCGTATTTAGTGTTATCGTTTGTGTTGTGTTTATGTTCTTATGTTGTTGTTAACGTAGACACCTAGTGTCTACGTTAACACCGTGCGGCACAGCCGGCGCAGTGACTGAGCGTGTGTACGACCTAAGGCGAGCCTTTTATCTAAACGAGGAGGGGGAATGTGGGGAGATGGAGGTTGGCTACGGCGCAGCCACAGATGTTAGCTGGTGTGTGGAGAGGTGTGTGGAGAGGGTATGCGCAAGCGCAGTAAGGGTAGTCACGCCGCACATCGGATTGAACTCCGCCATAAGCTGCTTCGCATCTAAAAGCCTCGGAGGTTACACATCTGCCCAGCAATGAATTATGGACCTAGCGTTGTTTGCGGAGAATCCAAGTTTATTGTTGGTTGGCTTGTAGATGGGGCTAAAACGGCACAGAAGGACGCCATCACGTGACGTCTTCACAACGTCCCAGATCACTGAAACCTGTGACGTCCTCATGACGTCATATGGCTTCCAGACCACATGAGATCACATCACGACGTCCTCATTTTTCGTTGTCGATCACTCAAAGCTGGGCCGATTTTGGAGGCCGTGTAACAACGAGCGAGGTGCAGAAAGTTTCATTGGAACGGTACGTCTTGCTGAGGTGTTTCACTACGCGAATCGAGTCTAGGTGCTCCGTTTACGTCATCAGGCGTGGAAATTATGGGTCTACAGCGCATTGTGAGAACTCCAGAGGAACAGAGCTCTTATGGAGAACGGCGAACAAAGCAGAGACTGGAGTGCACCCGTCAGCTCCTCTGGTCACACGCTTTCAAAGTGTGGGACGATGCCAACTTTTCTTTCAAGTGAAGGCGCGCAGCGTGGTTCATTTCTTTGTTTTTTTTTCATTGACAAGTAACAAGGATTTTGCTGTCAAGCATAATTGTTGTTATTTACAGACAATACTTGTTTATTACAGCCCACACGTAATGCGCAGCAATCATTATGCCTCCAGCAGTAACGCTCGTTGTATGTACATTGTATGTGTGCTGCGCAGCTTGCGTTGTGTATATTTGCAGCAGTGTTTCACAATATCTGTTGTCATGCGCCCAATTATGACGGCTGATTGTAGCACTGCGACAGAGGCAGTCTCTTTTTTTTTGTTTTGTTTGTTTTGTACACGCACAGTGTGCTCCACAAAATGTTCGGCTTTGCCGCAATACTACCTTGCTTGTGGAGAAGGCATGATTGTCGGGCATAAATGCAGGAGTAAGGCATTGCAACACGCAAATGCTACAGTAGTCTCAACTTTCTGTATTGGCATTTTAAATAGGCACTTACAGTTGAAATGCAAGGACGAGATGCTTCTAATAGCGCTTCCCTTTAAGCACCACCGATGAGCAACACTGTCCGAGAGGAATAACTTTTTTCAAGCGCAAAATTTTGCAAGGAGGGAGCGCCCGCAGCAATCTCTCATCGTCTGTGGAAAGAAGGGGGGGGGGGGGGGGGCTAATCTGCGTCAACAGCACCTGCAGCACGACAAGGTACACACAAGAATTCTACCGCAACCACGAGAAGGAGAAAACGCTCGAAATGAGTGAAAGACGATGCGCTTGCCTCGTGAAGGATGTTTTTCTACCTCTAAAAACAAGCTGGCGTGAAAAAGAAGTAAATTTGCAGACGGCCTCTCCACCTTTCGTGTTATTGCTTTATTTCATTTTTTCGTGGCTGACAGCGGCATCCATGAACAGGTACGTGAAAAGACGCGGATCTAGTGTTCGCGAAGACCTTTAGAAAGACCAGCTAGAGAGGAGGTTTCAATTAAGTTTCCTTTCGTGCGGACGTTCTTAGATCGCAGCACTTTGCTTCTGTCATAGTTCGTAAGCCGTAGTGCAAGTAAATGCCGTTATATAATAGCAACATACATAGGCAGATGCATGTTTCTTCCTATCCTTGCACCTACCTAGCGTATACGCAGCAGCAGCTGGAAACCTTTAATGGCGGACTTGTTCATGGATTGAAAAAAGTTCCGAATTAACATGCAAGAATTATTCCTTTTCTGATCTAGTTCAGGTGATATACAAATGTGCGTTAGTCGTGAAAAGCACAGCTTGCAATAATGGTTGGGCAGTGAGCACATAGCTGTATGTCCTTCGGGTATCGAAATATGAGAAGAAAATGCAGATAATTATCAGAAAAACCACAAGGTAGAGTAGAATACAGTGAGAAAACGCTAGCGATATGGTAAGAAATCCTTGACTATGAAGATCCTTTATTGGTGATTAAAACACGGGCCCATAACATGATTCTACAAAGGCAATATAAAAATGATAAAAATGATGCTGATGTTCGTGAGGCAGTTAGCGTGTCTCAGGAAGCATGAAACTGCGCTGCCGTCTTAGCTTGGTCAAACGAGCGAGCGTGTGAGTTTTAATTCTAGCGCATTTTAAAGCAATACTGCCATATCAACAAGAAAGATCTGACATTTGTAGCAGCAGAGCGGCCAGTATACGGATGCGTAAGGAACGGGCACTCTGGAAAAAAAAATTGGCGGACCCTTAAGCTTCGCCTTTCCATGTTGAACGCGATATCGATATCCTGTCCCGATTGCGTACTTCAATCCACTTGGTGCATACTTGCTACGCACCCGACTACGCGGTGTTAAGGGAATACGCGCAGTAAGGTGTGTGCCTTTTGTAATGGGCGGCCGGCTTTAAACTACGAAATTTTAATGATATCACTTGTTCCTGACGCCCGATGGCAATGCGCTCGTACCACGCAATATTACTGCGATATGACATGTTATATTGCTATGCCTATATAAAGGACGCTTGCGTTTGCGAAGCACGAAAGTTATTTTCACTGAATTTCCAAGGAGAGGAAGTTATTTTCACTACATTTCGAAGCAGAGGCGTAGCTGTGTGGTAGAACACCTGCTTGCCGCGCAGACTGCTTGGGTTCGAATCCTAACTCGGACGCGGAAATTTCTATTATTTATTTTATTTTCAGCGTTTCTTGATTTTTCGGTCACGGACAAGATGGTGATTTTTCTCTCACAACCAACGACGCCGACACCGACGTCGACACCGACGCCGGAGTTTCTGCGAAATGGGCTCTTTAACGCTATCGCGTTAAAACTTCTCTTTGCGAGGGACTGTGCTACAACGGCATTCGAGAGCTGTTAGGGCAGGACATCTCGCTGGTGAAACATCAAATAACGAGACACCAAAGAAGGAAAGCTTTTCG
>JALIZH010021851.1:0-47534 GCA_030522465.1 Rhipicephalus appendiculatus | reverse complement strand
CTTGATATTAAGTGCAGTTGGCTTCGCTGGAGTTATAGCGCGCTTGTGCAACGTGATTGGTATATTCAAGCATTCGCGCGATAAATAAATAGGTGGAAGTGAGCGCTGTACCTGTATGTAGGTGGGTGTGTAAATGTGCCGCGTTTGCGCTCTAAGTATTTTTGAAGTAGCAGCAGGATAAAAACAGCATAAAATTCTTGCGATGAAGCAGCGTCTGCTTTTCCTTTCTCCAGCAATGCATGAAGGAATACGGCGCGCTAAATATACCACATGTACAACACACCCACTCAAATTTGCATAAAGCTTTTGCACTCAGTTAAAAGCGTGCATTTAGTGTACTCGAACCGGTGTCGCAGATATACTCTGCGCGTGTAAGTATATTACATCTCACGTACAAACTACATTGTACGTAAGTCATTGCAATATATGCCCTTTATTGAATTCCACTATGCTGATAGTCATCGCATGAGATTATTACGAAAGAGATGGCGAAATAAACACACATGAGGAATCTCATGCGGTGTCAAGGCCCAACGTCCGCCTCTTAAGAAGAAAGAATGCACAACTGACCTCCAGAAGCTGTAAATGGAAGCTTAGCCATGTCGACAGTGCTCGTGGACGGATCCGCCGAGTCTGGGGCAGCTGCATCACTCGGCAACGCCCGATTCGTCGAGTCCGGTTCGATTCCGGCACCGGCCACGCGCCGAAGATGTTCGTGCGGCCATCTGCCATCGGCCACGGGTGGCAGAAGAACTTTCAAGGCCGTTTGGTGTTGTCGGTCAGCTGCGGTGAGGCGGTGATAAGTCGGACCTCGGATGGCATCGTGCGCCTTTCGAACCACGGAATTTACGAGACATTGACGACGTAATCCTGCGCTTCCGGGGCCCTCGCCGAGCTTCGCGACCGATGCACGGAAAACCTTTTCGGCCATGATGCAGTGGTGACCACGCGGATGTCTTCTGCGCGGACGCCTTCGGGCGCAGAGGGAGATAGGGTGAGGAGAAAGCGCGACTTCGGCAGCGCTAGAATTCGGTAGCCCTCTGTAGGCTTCAATGCTTGGCGCCGGCGGAACCGTGCTTAAAGGATGCCCCGCTCGATCGGCTAAACAACTTCACGCCTCTCATCACTGCAAACCCTTTCGTCCGTCACATTAACTCAAGGGGTATTGGTCAGCTGCCACTTCGTGGGAAGTTCACGCGCCACGTGACAGCCTCTGGGGAGAAAAAAGGACGTTCCCCTTTCATTCTCCATAAGTTCAAGCGTGGCCAGATAAGCACCACAAAGAAGTAAGAACCAATTGTAAACATTGTCACTCATTTCCCCCGCCTGACTCTTTCGATACGCTTCTCTTGAACGATAACTGCAGATGGGTCCAGTGCTTTCCAGTGCCAGTCCAGTGCTGTCTGTCCCCTCTGGAAATACCAGTGCGTTCGCGGAATCCTGTACCACCTGCATGGTCGCGGGTCCTCTCTCTAAGTAGCAACATGTGCTTTGTGGCTTGCCCTCCCCAACACCCCCCTCACAAAAAAAAAGAAGAAAAAAAGCTCAGTACCACATGCTAAAGCCCCTAGATCTTGAAAATAGCGACACTCTCCTCCGCGCGCGCGTTATCCTCCTCGATTCTCATCGGACTTCTCCCCTCTCCTGGCCGGCACGGCGGCACGGCACGCTGAACCCTCCACTAACTCACTGTAGCCGCATTAACATCAATGCGCGCGCATGTTTAATCGGTTCCTTGAAGCATTATACGAGATTCTGTTGCTTAAAGAACAGCCGGGACGAAAGTGGGCTTCAAATAGAACACAGTGGTAGATATATTTTTTAACACGCTTCGAAAAAATGAGTACCAACTAGCGGCTGAGCGCTTTACCACCCGTCTTCGCTTCGGCTGTCCGTAACGCGGAAGCGTGTTAAGTGCCTATAATATAAGCAGCATAAAGATTACACTGAAATTTGTTTTGTTGATTGAGGACCTGATGAGCTCAAAGACGGTAGCCAAGAAAGAATGTGGCGGTTTACTTAATGAATTCACCGAAATCAGTGGGCCCGACGCCCTTTTGTACCAACAGCGATGTGAAAAATTCATGTCGTATTACCAAAAAAGCCAGAGTATAATTAGTGCGTGTGCCTGTATTCCGTCCCGACGAAACGACGAGATATTCAATTTCATTACCTTTGCGACTTGCCTCAGTCTTCTAAAAAAAAACTGACTGCTCACACAAAAGCTTCTTACACTATGGTACCGTATAATAACAAAATTCAGCATGGAAAGTTTATCGGAAGAGAGTGAAATTACGAAAAGCTCGTGGCTCTTCCTTATGAGCATCCACGTATAATACATGTGCCATTTACGTAACCTTGATTCCCTGCGTATTTTCTTCACTGCTGCTGCCAAGATATTTTTGAGCGCTTGTTAATTGACTGATTTTACCGCTACAGCATTAAAGAGGTGTCAATAAAGATAGCAGCGGGATGGCGAGGGCACTTTGGCTTTCCTGGGGGGCACAGTTTAGGTCTCCGCCGAAAAGCGAAGGCAGGCTGCTTCCCTGCGCACGGCATTCTTTTCTCCTCGGGGGATATGAAATAATCTTAGCCCTTTCTCTGACCTGCTGCTGCACTGACACGCGCAGCAGCCAGGCATTGCCACGAAGAACGAAGCTCAGGATACTACTCTGAAGCACGTTCGGAGCGGGGAGCCTGGAGGGTTCATGGCGCGCGTGGTTAAATAAAAGCGCGCGAAGTTTGCTTGCGTGCGTTTCTCGTAACGTGAGTGTCACCTGACCAGGGGGTAGCGCGCGTCCCAGCCATTCAGCGCTGCGGATGCGCCCGCTCCGTGAAAGAGGGGGGGGAAGAGAGAGGAGGTCGACGGCGCGGTGAGAGTGTGGGGGGCGTAGATCAAGAAGCGCTGCTACTTTCCGAGATCTGGGGGTTGTACCACGTGCTAGGCGCATCGAGGCACTCTACCACGTGCTAGGGTGCCTCGATGCGAGCGCCCTCTCAGGGTGAGGACAATCGCGTCCTCTGCTAGCGCAAGCGCCATTTTCTTGCATCTGCGCGGGGCGCGCATCGACAGCGGTGGCTTAGGGGTGGCTCCTGCTTGCAGCAGGTGCTTGCATTCTACTTTAGCTTCGATATATTCATTCTTTTGCTAGACTAAATGATAAGCAAGAGTAAAGATTCTGTGGCGCGTCCACTAGTTCAAGAGGGTTAGCGAAAGTATAGCGATTATTATTTTTTCTCTTAAGATAGCTGACAAAGGTGAGCAACTGCTAGTCGTCGTAATCGCACCGTCAGCTTTCTGTCGTCGCGCTTACGTGTGGACAGGAGTAAAAACATTTAATACCTTGATGACAATCATGTAACACTTTCGCAAGGTATTCTGTCAGCGAGCATAGTGGAGACTTCATCGTGTGTATATTGTTTGTGCACCGCGCCATAACACCTTTGAAGTTCAAAATTGTGGTTAAGCGGGCTTGTTGGTACGTGCACACAGTTATTCCAAACAGCGCAGAAACGGGACACAGTGAAACCACACAACACAGGCGCTCATTTAGCACACCACACAACACAGTGCTCATCGTAGTTCTTTAGAGTGCGAATCACTTTACTGTTTGTATAAATCGCTCACATACTCTTTGAGAACTGTCACAGAAGTGTTTTTCTGGCTGCTTAAAGGAGGGCATCCTTGCACTAGGAGCAGGATACGGACGATTTTTAGGATAAAGCCTCCAAGATAGTACACAATGCAGTATTATGTTGGCGTGAGCTCATCCCTGAATAAAATCTTGGAGTCGTCTATTTATTCATACAAAATTTCTGATTAATCAACGAAATCAAACAAACTGAGACCGGCACGAGTACGGGCCGTCTTCCGCACACAAGAGAAACACAGAGGTGCGATTCATCCAAATTAATTCACCTTCATGCGCTGCTTCAGTTATATATATGATACGCTAGAATAAGTGTCTTAAACAGCATATTAATTTTCGCGCAAGACAATACGTATGAAGGACCTTAACTTGAAACAGCGCAGCAAAATGCGAGCATAACACTTCGCATGTTGTTTGGCTCTCTCAAATTTGCCCTTCACACTGCTATGCATGCGCAAATGACGGTAGTGGCGGCTTTCGTTGAAATACGTGCGATGCGCTCCAGATCCCGCTTCGTGGTTGAGAAAGATTAGTCATATTTTCGAAGCCTGTGCTTTAATTAATTATAGCAAGTGCAAAAAATAAAAAGAAAACAGGAGCTGTAAATGCATCAGATGTTCGATGTTGGTCCCCGCTCTAAGAGGCCACGTTCGCCGGCAGTTATCAAACATAAGAAAGCCGCGCGTTTCCGTGAAAGCATGACAATGTCTCCAGTCTGAACACATAAAATCACACGTCTGCGTCTGCATCTTAGAGACAGTTGTGCGGCCAAGGGGCGTGGGCAGAATTTTTTTAGGGGTGGAAGGGGGGCAGCACCTTGATCTGAAGGGGGGGGGGGGCGGTGTGCTACCGCCTGTCCTCCGGCTACGCCACTGGTGCGGACGCGCTGGCATATGCCCACAAATGGACTTCGTACGGCTCCCAAGTCGCATAATTATATTACATATGCAAGAGTAGTTCGTGGGCTGCCACTTGTCTTGCTTTATTTTCACAGTCCTCAGGAGGCGTTTCTCTGGTTCTTTAGGAAACGAAGACATTCTCCAGTCATTTTAGCGTTGTTAGTGCATTGCGGGACGCGGCAATCAGGCACACAGAGACTGCGTGGCGAATGCCGATTTTCGTGCGTAGCGGGAGAGTCGGCGCGAGCGGAAAGCAAGAAAATGGCGTCGGCTCTCTTCGAAACAAGGTATGTGACCGGGCTAGTTGGTATTCCATGACGACGTCGGTTATTCTGTCCTTGTCTGTCTCACGCGCTGTTCACGTCGTCTCTTCGAAAACCGGTTGTGGCGGCGACGACCCCTTCAAAGAGTGGCTCCACCCTCAGCAGAGGCGCGCGCATCGAGGCACCCTACGACGTGTTTATAACTCGTGACCTCTACGTCAATTTATTTTTTTGATTTTCTGTTGATTTACAACGTAATAACCTGACACATTAATATGATAACACATATATTATGAGAAAAAAGCAGCAAAGCAAAAAATAAATGAATAAAAAACAACCTGCAGGATACTAAGCCCCGCGTGATGGTGATTGCATCCCATGGTATTGGCCTCAAGCGCGACCACTGTAGAGTCCTGGCGCTGCTGTCGCGGTGACGTTAGGGAAGGTACAGGAGCTTTAAGGGTGCCTCGATGCGAGCGCCCTTTCTCGGCGAGGACAACCGCGTCGTCTGCTAGCGCAACCTCCATTTTCTTGAATCAACGGTGCTCGCGTTGGCTGCGGGGCGCGCCTCGAAAGCGGTGGCTCCTGCTTGCATTCTGCTTTAGCTTCGATATATTCATTACTTTGCTAGAGTAGAAGATAACCAAGAGTGAAAATTCAGTGACGCGTCCACAAGTTCGAAAGGAATATATATATAGCGAATATGTAGCGAGTATCATTCTTTCTGTTACATTAATTGACAACGGCGGGCAACTGCTCGTCGTCGTAGTCGCACCATCGCCATAGGTTTTCTGTCACCGCGCTTACGTTTGGGCATAGCGGAAAGTAACTAAGTATTCGAAGGAAGCAGATAACTGCTCGAGTACCCGGCATCCTTACAACCACTGACACTATTACGCGGCGGCTACAGGATTACATGTCGGCAAACTGTGTCAGTCATACACCAGGTAATCAAAACAAAGGATTACGCCCGAAGGAGTAATACCTGGATAAGAATAATTTAATACCTTCGCAAGGCCATTTGTCAGCAAGCGTAGGTGAGGCTTCATCGTTCGTACATTGTTTGCACAACACGCCATAACGCCCATGAACGGCTCTTCGTAGTTCTTTGGAGTGCGGATCACTCCACTGTTCGGATAAATCAAGTTCCGTCCATCAATCACATATTCTTTGAGAACTGTCGAAGAAGCATATTCATTGCCGGCGGTGCCAAGGAGCGCATTCTTGCGCTGGGAACAAGATACGGATGTCAAGGAAGGAAAATAGCTTTACTGTGTGCTACGGAACGCGACTGGATCACGCACCCGGCGCAGTCCCCCGTAGGGACCGGCTTCAAACGCTTTTTTTGGATGAAGCCTCCAAGATAGTGCAAAAAATCAGCATTCTGTTTACGTAAGCTCCTCAATGAACAAGATCTCTGAGTCGTCTAAACACAAATTCCTGATAAAAATTCTCTGATCAATCAATGAGATCGAAAAAATGAGACCGGCACAATACAAGCGTAACATGGAGGTGCAATTCCTCCAAATTGCTTCACCTTCAAGGGGCCCTGCAACACTTTTCCAAGTAGCCATGGAATGGATTCACTCATCGAGCTTATTGCCTCGCGAATTCACCGCCTCAAAAGTTTTTGGAATCCGTCCAGTACGAGTGGAGTTACAAAGATTTGTCGCACGCTGCAATTGCATTCTCTCGTCCCGAAGAAAGCGCTGGAAGTTACGCAGGGAGGGATGGCACTGGGGAAGAAAATACGTCACGTGCGCCGCGTGATTTTGAGCGCTTTATCTTTCTTTTTTTCTTCGAATAGGCACCCGTCACTGACCAGAGGGCGCGATGGAGCTCTTGTGGGCCGCCTCAGCATTGACGATACCGACCGCCAGGGATACCAAGAAAATGAAACGCTCGCATACCACATCGACGCGCTCAAGTGTCTCCCTTTTGGCAGCCGTTTCAACACACGCTTCCTGGGTGCGTCCATAATCACCCGTGACCCCCTACCCCCACTTGAACAAAGATGCAGCTGTGCCTGGCGGGTTCGATTTTGCTGGGTCTACTCGCTAGGCTACGCAGTGGGGGACCCGATTTTGCTGCGTCTGCTCGCTAGGCTGTGTGTTCTGGCGCTACCGTCGCACCTCGTAAACTGCATTGACGGGTGCCTATACGCGAATTTTCATTGCGATCGCGCGCGCACGCGTGGACAAGTCGCGGCCTCCCGCGGCGGCTTCTGTAACTACCGAGCGCGCCATGCTCAAATCGGCCGATGGCTGATACAATGGCGGTGACGAGTGATTTTTGAGTATGCAGCGTCATTTGTCGAGAGAAGAGAAAGCAATTTTTAGCTGACTTTGAGAATTTATTGTGAATTCCACGCCACGTGCTGCGCTATAACATTTGGCTCGCGTGTTCTCGAGAGCCTGTACTACCGATCGGCAGCGTTTTCTGCGCATGCTCAAAAAGTGTTGCAGGGCCCCTTTAACAGGATGAATAAGGCACCAGCGAGACGAACACAAGAAGTGACATGGACGAATGCTTACTAACAGGTGATTTTTATTTGAAGAAAACGGGTATACACATAGGTTCAAACAATGACCGTGTAGCACACAACCTGAAAAAGGTCGCAAATAAGTTCAAGATTCCGGTAGTTTCTTCAGCCCCTTTGTTTATGAAGCGAAATTTATGAAGCCTTCCCCATTCATGCTGCAGGCCAGTCATGTATCAGCTCCCCATCGATCACACTAACTGACAAAGAGATTATCTATCTCCGCAGTTGAGCGTTCCACGCTCCTTGACAAAGCACGGCATGTGCGCATGTGCTAGAAAAATCTTCTCCCCCCCTCCCCCTCCTTGTTTTCCCCCCTTTTTCCAGAAGCGTATATATTTGCACTGCAAAATAAACGCAGTCTTTGGTAGTTCAGCGCTAGTGCTGTTTCTTCTGTCTCGTCCTTGTTTTCGCGCTGTTTTTTACGATGTATGTGTACCAACAAGCTCAAGTTCGCATGCTTCTAAAGTTATTTTCACAGTCCACAGGAGCAGTCTTTCTAATCCTTTAGGAAACGGAAACACTCTCCAGCCATTTTAGCGTTGTTAGTGCATTGCGGAACGTAGCACCCAGGCATTCTGCATAGAGACTGCGATACGAATGCTGCTTTCCCCGTGTAGCGGGAAAGTCGGCGCGAGCGGAAAGCAAGAAAATGGCGTCGGCGCTTTCCGAGAACCGGTTTGGGCGGTGATGACCCCTTCAAAGAGTGGCTCCACCCTTAGCGGGGGCGCGCGATTCGAGGCACCCTAGGTGAGAGGTCCGTGTACTGTGTGATGCCAGTGCACTTTAAAGAACACCAGATGGTCGAAATTTCCGGAGCCCTCAACTACGGCGTCCCTCATAATTATATCGTGGTTTTGGGACGTAAAACCCGGATAATATTGTTACTAGTCCCACGATAATTCTCGCGAAAATTGCGAGCTGCACTGTCTGCGACAAGTGCTGCAAACAATACTATTATTGCGGCACTACTGCGTATGCCTGCTTTCATGAAAGGTCGTGGCAGTTAATAACGAGTATCAAATCAAACATGCATCGCTCGTCTATATATTTATGCGCTCAAAAGCAGATGCGTTGCCGTAAATCGTGCGCTGTTATAAACGCGAATCGAAATATCTCTCGTCCGCGACAAGGTCAGAGGTAGGTACGCGTTCACGCTTGCCTTAGTAAAAATTAATGTAAAGATTTGCGAGTACTTCCAATGATAGTTTGCTAAGTAATTCTCATGATAGCTCACCTTTTACGCTAGCGGCCTCTTCAAATCTGTCGTCCACAGCAGCGCGTGCACACGCTCCGACGAGAGTACACGACGCGGCGATCACGTCCTTTGGCTCACTAAAAACCTGTTGTTTTCCAGCTAAGGTACATGCATACAACGCTTGCAACGTGAAAACAAGCTTGGTTGAACGGGCTGAGCCAATGGAAACGCCGAACACCTATCACCACGTCAAATCGCTTTTAGGCAGTTTTTTCTTTCTCGCTTCTTTTTTTGAAAAGATAATATTAATATCTACCGGGAGTTAAATATTTTGTTTATTCTGCTGTTCTGTAATCCACTTGCACCGAGTAACGGCCACGTTAAATGTGACCTTGCATGCTGGAAGGGCCCCTCGAAGTCGCAGAACAACCCGATACGTATCTCGGGAAATGTGGACTACACAAAACAAACTAAACAGAGAAACTGCGAAAGCCAAAGTTTGTCTACCTGAAACGTAACGGCGAGGAAAGGCGTGATGCTTGCCGTGGTCGTCCCGTAGGTATGCCGCGTCTGTTCATGCGCGCGATCCAGTCACGCCGGCGCGTTTCCGGTAGCTCCTTCGCCTTGTCGCACTTTTTTAGGCACACCCATCGTTGTCTTGAAAACGCTGCGACCATCTTTGTTTGGCCGCAACTTTATTGCAGTTACGTTGGGTGCAACTGCTACAGCCTAAATCCGTACGGTGCACCCTCGCGCCAGCTCCGTTCGAGCGAGAGCTACTGCCACTGCTGCTATACTCTGTCTCAGAAGTTCCCTTCAGCACTGTGCAGGTTACAGGGCCCCTTAGCCAATAGGAAGGGCGATTAGCCCCTCCACATGTATTCACCCGCGCCGCGTCGTCTGCTAGCATCCCCCTGGCGTCGGCGCGCACACGTTCAGCGAGCAGACGGCAACGCAAAAAAAAAAAAAAAAAAGAACATGGCTGCACTCATCGAGGCTGCTGCTCTCCGCCTCGAGTTTATCACGCCGTCTTCGTGCGCAATGTGGCCCGTAAGTTCCAAATAGATGCTTGTATTTGCTTTAGATTTATGTCTTGGAGCTTCGGCAGCAACGTATTCGTGACTACATTGCGCTATTTCCATGAACCGCTATCAAATTCTCGGCGCGTTAGGCTTAGCAGGCTTATCTCGCCAATAATGACAGAGCGTACCTGATGCTTTGTCCTGATCGTGAGATGGCGCAAAGCGATCGCTCATTACACCATTCTTTTGTTGCTGTGAGCGCTTTGGGCGAGCGTCAAGGGCAAGTTCGGATGGAAGCGGGTGGTCGCGTCTGCACGGGAGCTGCCATATTGATTTTTAACTACAGTCACCGATGGTTGCTGATACAACAGTTAAAGAAATACGACGTAAATGCGATGAAGAATAAACAAATTACTTATTGATGTGCAGAAGCAGATGCTAAACAAGGGCAAATGTCTCAACCTTGCCAAGTGCAAGGCAATTATATCTGAATCTATGTTTTCCTGCGCAAGCGTGTGGCTTGTTTACACCCCGTAGCTTTGGCAGTGCTGAACGGTAGTGGTGAAACAGAGTATAGTGATAGCTTCATGTAGATGGAAAAGATTTGAGCGCAAAAAATGGACGGGACACAAGACAAGAAGACTACACGAGCCCTTTTATGGTCCTTCACTCGTCAGTGATCCAGCCTTTTTGGTAAGCCACATTGCCCGCTCAAATCTTTTTCATAATGAACCAACGCGCCCAACAAAGCATTCCATGTAGATGGCTTGCACGGACGTCACGGAAACTGTCGTGTTAGAACACCGCATGATTAGACGCGAAGTTTGTGATGTCACGTTAACGTATATCGCGTGCAGGTTCTTTGGTTCTTCATGCGCAGTAACGTTGCGGTCACGTCGTTATCACATTAAAGCAGTCACACGGCAACTTGATTATTCTGCCTTTACGTCATTAAGGCCGCCATCTTGGAGAACCGGTACAATTAAAACCTGCCTCCATGGTGTCACGAGCAAGTTATCTGTAGGCATACAGATCGGTTAAGTAATTCGTTGCTGGAGCTGTCATTCATTTTGGTAGCGCGAATAATAATAATAATAACAAAAAACGTATTTGATCCCTCCGTCATAGGAATCGGTATAACACCGAAGTAAAATGTCTTCTTAGACGTAGTTGAATGTTTACTGCACAATAATATAAGAGAGCTTGCACAATGTCTATTGGTGTTTTAACGTGGATGCACCCACGTTAACGCTTGGTGGTACATCTCCACGTCGACAACTAGTCCATGATCAATGATTAAACAAACCCTTGTGCTGGTTGTAGTAGTAAGCAGTGAGAGCCTAATCAGACAAAGCGTTGTGACAGCTAGAATACCGTCGCTGACTGAACGCAGAACTTGGGCTAACGTCGCCATCCCGCGGCGTGTTAAAGGGACTGTCTACCGTCCTTCATCACCTTTCTGTTTTGTATCGCAATAAAAAGCGTACCGTCTCAAGTGTCCAACCTTCCAGCGGTTTCTCTGGACAGTGTGTAGAAATTTGTAAAACGGAATTTTTCGATCTGCATTCGGTCTTCTTCCAGTGGTGTGAGGAGTGCCCACAACACTGGTTGGTGGAGGTGATGACGATTGTAATGCCGGTGAAAGTCGACAACTGAAACCACATGCAATTTTCCAGGCTTCATTGAGTTTTGTTTAATAATAAAACAAATACTGTAGTAGTCGTTTAAAGCTCGCAAATTGTCAGATAAAGTATTACTACCATGGTTTCTCTTATTTAGTCAGCCTGAAAAACCGCCGCGGTCGAGCGGAAAAGTGGGTCTGTTCCAGCAACACTGGTACGCCGGCGTTGTGAAACGGACATGGTTCCACTCATGAAAAACGTGCTACTAAAACTAACATGAGACGTGCTTCACAAAAGAACAGAAGGTACCTGCGATCTTTCAGTTATGTTTAGGTGTTCTGCGTTGCATATTCGATATGAGAACCAGCATGGGCGCCTTGATGAAGCGGAACACGACAGCAAAATCTTCTTCAAAGTAGAACGTCGGTGAATACTGGTGTGCATGAAACTCGCGCAACGTTACTAGATTACGTTGGACTCACGGGCATGGCTCGAAAATTCTATGAAGTCAGTCCCACTGCTATTCACCAAAGACATCTTTTTTTTGTTCATATGAGCGGCGCCGGGCGCAGTGCTCACGTTTCTCCACCGTAGGCAGGCAGGCATGCAGGCAGGCGAACACGCCACCAGCAGCGCCACCAGGCGCCTCTTCAAACGCATGAGAAAAAAAACACCAAAAAATTACTCTCTGGCGCTACCTAAAGCTGCCTCAAGTGCATAAAATACAATTTAAAGTTATATATGTTTGTTTTTTAACATAAGAAGTCTACCTGCGAGGATTTCTTGTCCTGCTAGTAGACTGAACCACATCGCTGTTTGGTGACGCTAGCGGTCATTCTTTGTCTACATTCAACATCGAATTAAAATTATAATTACATTTTTAGGGCACAAAGCCATGGTCGTTGCTGCCGATGTGACAAGCGATCTTTTCATTTTCGCCACAATCAGAAAAATTATTAACGAGAATCATCTTTATTGTACAAGCTTAGTCGTCGTACCCATCGTAGTCATCATCAGAGAAATCTCATCCAAGGTCGGCACTTAAGAGCTCCTCGGGCTCGTCCCTGCCATGAAAGGACTTCGACCATGGTTTCATGTTCAGTCTATAGCTTTTCTTGTCGTTGCTCGTCTTTCGAAATCTCGACTTTTGTTGCACTACTGCGCGACTTCAGCTTTGGCAAATGAACCATTGGCTCGGTAGCTTCAGAGTCAAGACGATAGTTACTCAGCGCGAAGTGTAAGTCCCTGTTATCGTACCTGGAGGAGCTTTCCATGTCCGTCTCACAGCTATACTGCCTTCTTGTGCGCCAAGGCTGTTCCCTAGGGTTGGGTTAACTCTTGCCTTCTTTTTGAGAGGGCCAGTGGTGAGTAGTGGGATTCACGCAATTTTTGTGGCACATACCCGTTTAAGAATTGTGATACGGCCATAGGTCGGCGAACTCAATCATGAATCGACTTGCTCGGACTCACTCAGACTCAGATCGAGCCATGCGTCTGAGTGGGTTCGGGTGAGTAATATTTTGGGGATATTGAGTCCGAGTGAGTCCGGTTAAAGAAAACTTTAGTGAGAGTGAGTCCGAGTGAGTCCGGCTCAGAAAAATTAAGGTGAGTCTGAGTCCGAGTGAGTCCAAAGCACAAGATATATTCATTGAGTGAGTCTGAGTGAGTTCCACTTTTTTGCCGACCTGTGGATTATACGGCATACATATTACAGCAGCCATGGTTGCCTGCTTGACCCTTGTGTATTGGCTCTTACCCACTTGGGGAGACTGGCCATGAAACTGGTGTTTATATAACGGGTGACGTTTCGAATTGAGATAAAGGAAGACGAACTAATCAGCCGTCTAGGGCATGTAGAAAATTTAAGAATGATTAACTTATGTTCCCATGAAATAAACACAGAACAATACCATGGAATATAATCAAATAATGAGAAGACGACCAAAGTGCGAAATTTTGATTGAGATTAACTTGACAAGGAATTCTTTTTGTGTCGTCATGAAATTCACGCCCGGCTAAGCAGACGTTCTTGTTCCTGTGGCCCAGAGAATACGCTCCAATGGAAAGGATATTTTCAGAATTAAGAGTAATTCTTAAGTTTCTGAAAAAAAAATCGACATGATTTTTTCCTGTGGCTAGTGAAACGACGGCAAGTTATTAAAAAGTGACCAATGTTTTCAGGTTCTTGACAGTAAAAGCATAAAGGAGATTACACCAAACCATACCTGCGTAAATAAAAATTGAGAGTAGGTATACTGCGTCGAAACTTTGTAAAAGACACAATTTGGAAAGTGGGACGCCGTTTATTGTTCCGAGCAAATGAAGGATGGCGATGTGCTTGAACTGGTAATTTCATTTTCATATAATTTTGAAGTAAGGAATATTTACACAATCTGGATTTCGGGATCAAAGCTGTATCAGGCACAATGGATATTACATGCCAAGCGAGGGACCATCACGCGAAAGCGTCGGACATCTCGCTCATAAATATGCCACAACGACCAGGAACCCATACCAAGCGCACTCTTCGCATGTTTTTAGGGATGAATGATGTGAATGCATTCAGTATAGAAGACTCAGAAGGAGAAGCTGAAGGGAGAGATCTACATACGGACAGCGAATCAATAACTACAACTGCCGAAGCATTTACTGAAAGTTTTCGAAGGGCTAAAGAATCTCTAAGAACTCTGCTTCGAATATGGCAGTACAATCCGGACGACGCAATGAGAATGACCAGGATAAAGCCTATGGGAAAATGCGTACTCCCGCTTTCCGTTCACGCACAGATGCATCAGTAGCAATTACGTTATCAATTCCCAAGTGAAATAAATGGTATTCAAGAGAACCCAATAAAAATGTCTAGAAGGAAGTAGTCTAGAATTAGACGGTAATATATAAGCAAATTCTATTTTTGTGTTGGCCAATGAGCTGTCCGAAACTATGTCGCGTATGTCAACATTTAGGCGTTCTAGTTGATCTTGAACAAACAAAACTTGAGGCCTATATACCCGAGACCAAGGCTCATTAAAAATGTTCTCGATTCAGACATGAATACAAACTGTAATCGTTTCAATGAAGATGCATAAATTTTTAAATATGTTTTAACGGCGAGAATGCGGAACCTGCAAGCCATAGAGTCGGGACTTGGGCTTCTTGATACAAAACACTGTTCGCAGTAAATTTTGTTACTCTTAGACAACTGCGAAGAGCATCTCGCTCTAAAAAAACCAGGCGATTAATTTTTTTTAAAAATGTGGCCTTTCTTCGCCTGTACTCTTGTTCACAATCTGAATCCCACCAGACACTTACAGGCTTCCCTTTTGCTGATGCTACGGTAAACTCTGATTCTTTCATAGCGCATTTTATTATCGAAGAAAGACTCATGGTTTTGATGTCATTTTGAGAGTTTGTCAAAGAGGAGAAAGCTCACTGTAAACTTTTTATTTAAACATTTTTATAGTCTACAAAAGTGTGTCTGATAATCCAATGGGATCAAGGGAAAATTAATGTCCATCACTATTTCCAATGATCACAATTAGTTGCACTATCAATCACAGCCCAAGAAGAGATAAGATATAAGCTAGCGAATGACAAGTCTAAAACAGATTTCATATTGCCGCGTATAAATGTAGCTCCTTTAAAATTGAGACACATGCAATTGTTTTATTGCGATAGCAATTATATGGACACTCTCGGCTAATTTTCGTCGTCGCCGTCATGTCCCGGATATGTATATGGCTGTTTATATTTAAAAAAGGCATAAAGAAAAATAAATCAGTAGAAAAAAATTCCAAACCACCAGTCCGGCGATTAGAACCAGCGACCCCTCGCTCCGCAGCCTGCTGCGCTAGCCAATACAGCCACACGCCATGCTCGTGCCAGCGATATAACGGCGAGCTATCCATACGCACCATTTGCCGCTCGCGGTACGCAGACCTCGGAACAGCTTGAGCGTGTTTTCTATCACGCAACGCTTTTACAGTTTCTCTCAAATTGAAAACTGCCCTTGAGATGCGCACGAAAAAGTGGCTCCCTTCTGTACCCCTCATGATGTAGAAGGAAAAAAAAAAGAACACGGGCACACTTGGCGTCAGACACCACCGCATGGCAGGAGACGCAGAGGGGTCATTCCACGTGCCGCAGTTTAAAAGAAAAAGAAGTATCAAACAGCGTCGAAAAGTCATATAATCATATAATCAATCCTTGGCCAATCCCCCCTGAGTGGGTATGAGCCATGTCAGAGGCAACAACAACAACAGTGTCGGCTTCTGCATTGTGGACACTCGCAGCGCGTTGCTCAAATACAAACACGTAACAACTGTGACAGTTGTTAGTTCACGCTTGTCCTGTGTATACCTATGCGTCCTTTTCGAGCGTCCTTCTTTGTGCTGCGGAGGCGCGTAGCAAGTTTTGAGCTGCTTGTCGTTCTTCGTGTGACAAACTAATTTCTTGCTATCGCATTCATTGCTTCGCCCTAGTGGCGAAACTGACTTTTTTTTGCTTATCCACTTCCACAGCATTTTTCCTAATGTGTCAGTGCGGTACTCCCAAGATGTAGGTTGCGAATTACAGTCACAAATGAATAATGCGTTTGTTCAAGAGAAGCTTTCAGTGGGGTCGAGAATACCTTCATCTTGTATGCTAGACGGAATCTATGTGTTCACAAAAGTAATTGGTGCACAACCTGGAAGTGCTAATTTGAATATTAAAGCTTTATATGCACATGATATGGCCTGGCAAACGGCTTTCGCTCTGTGACAAAATTTTGACGCTATAAAAACGCTCATCCTCCATCTCGAGTATTCCGGTCTAAACGAAAACAATTGTAATTTTAAATGAAAATTTTTACCCGATGACAACCATATTTCTTGTAACAAAATAACGTTGGGGGATTGTTGGGAAATTACGTGTAGTAAATCTGTGGCTGCAGAAAGTACAGACCGGCAGTTCCATTGAGGAACCCTACGATACCCTATTTTGATGACAGGCAAGCAGCTGCAACTGCTTGTTCCAAAATTCTATCCTTTAAAAATCTTTCTGGGTCAAAGATTCTTGCACACACTTCTTGGTTTTAGTATTAGAACTCTGATTCCTTTTTAGTAGGTGACCTAGTGCGTTTAAGAATTCGAGCATGTAAGTCCATATCCTGAATAATCTTCGATCCTGAATCAGACAGACATTCCTTATCGGTTTTTGCGAATTAGGAGGCAGTATGTCGTTATTACTAGGAGCATCTAATTGAGACCCAAGCGAAGAATGAATTATACTGAGATGATTCTGGAAGCCCTGGGTTAACTGTTCTGAAATGCCGAACAATTGCATGGATATCACTAGAGCCAATGACTCCATTAAATTCAGCAGAAGCTTTTCTGGTGACTTTTCCACTGGTTTTTTTTACGATGGAAGCAATGGACTGTGCATTTCATGCATCCATACCGAGAGGCTGACGGGCCGTAACTCCTGCCTAACCTTGAGCCCTACTTTGAACTTCAGCAAGAGCTTCTTTGCATAAACGTCACCTTCGGTCAATGGCGTCAATAACCTGTAATTCATTGGCTTCAGTCGGAGTGGTCAGCTGTGCGATTGAATTGGCATAGGCAGCATGATTCATCATTGAATTTACAGTCGTCCGCACTATAATTAGCCCCACATATAAGGCAACGAACACTAGAGCGACAACCGTTCGCATTATGTCCGTACAGCCAGCATTTACCACATTGAAGCGGGCGTGGAGCAAGGAGTCCAACCCTGTACATTAAGGGTCATGCTTTGATCTCTGATGGACGTGATGTCGCTGCAAATGTGGTGATAACTGTGTCGGTGGGAATCCTCACATCATTCACTTACATGTTGCAGTGGTACACGGACACTACATCTGCATCTCAGAAAACATCCAAGATTTCCGCCTGACTGAGGCTGACGTCTACTCCGCTGACAAGGTCTTTGCAACACGCAAGGTGGGGAGGTATGAAGGAGCTCACCGGACATGCGGTAAAAAATGGAACAATTTAGAATATCCTGGACACAGGCCTGGTTTAGGGAGCAGCAGAGAATACCGCCGCGTACAAACTGCCGGACCTCGGTTATTTGAAGAAAATGAGAGGTCACTGTGCGAAGCTCAGTCCGGATGGCCTTGGTGTTCTTTATGTGAATAACTTCATCATTCGTCGGTAACAGAGCTACAGGAACGCTATTGATTCCACGGCGCAGACAAAGCTCCAAAGGTACATTCTGAGAGGGAATAGAAGCAGACCAGAGGGAAGCCCACTGACCCGGACAAGAGACATACATCAAGGAACGTGGAAAGTATACATAAAAGCGCTTTAAACTCATACCGGAAAAAAAAATCCAGACAGAAAAAAATCACACCATCTCCCGCTAAAGGGAACCATGTGTAGATGTGAAGCAGCGGGCGCTAACGCTTACACTGGCGGCGGCGTTGACGCTGGCGCTCATCGCAGCGTTGCGCAGGAGAGAAAACTGGGGAGGCGCAAAGCAGGCAGTGATGGAGCAGTGTTTCCTACTGGAACATGCCAATCGCTGCTAATGGGAAATGAGAGACAGAAGACTCCGACTGGACACAGAGACCCGTACTCCGCTTTTAGTTAACGCGCAGGCTGCGAATTTTTATTGTTCAACAACGCACAGGAGAAATCTCCCACCGGCACCACCTTGGAGGTCAAGATCCATTGCCATATATAAGGGGTGGTCAGTGAACGGTTGTGCAGCGCGAGCAGTCGGTTTTTTCAACCAAGAAACTCGCTAGCAGACGCTGCCTGCGTCGGCGTCGCGAGGCGAGAGAGGGGGGGGAGCGTAGGAGAGGAGAGAGAGGGGGTGACACGCATGCGCAGTGGGAGTGTGAATGCCGTGGGCAGGGATGCGTAGAGGAGAGAGGGGGGGAGCGTAGGAGAGAAGAGAGAGGGGGGGGACGCGCATGCGCAGTGGGAGTGTAGACGCCGCTGGCAGGGATGCCTAGAGGGGGGAGTGTAAGAGGGGAGAGAGGAGGGGAGGCGCATGCGCAGTGAGGGGTGTGGTTGCCGCGGGGAGGGGTGCCTAGAGGAGAGAGAGGGGGGAGAGGAGGTTTCTTTATTTTTTATTTTTTTTGAAAGGGTTTGCGCATGCGCAGTAAGGGTGGGCACGCGGCACACCACCACCACCACCACCGGATTAAGCTTCGCCATAAGATGCTTCACATCTAAAAAAGTAACCGCCAGCTCCAAAAGCAAGATAAAGCCCGGAAGCGGCTTCACCAACGTTAGAAGACACGGTGGCAGCAGGCAGGTAGCGTAGAATACCAGCGCACGTAGCCGCGCGAGTTGTACGGTTGAGTGGATCCTAAAGTAGTGGCTCAATCCACCTTGTGGGATTGACCGGAAATCGTGCGCAAGTGGGATTGATGAAAAAAAGAATATCCATCGAGATGATTTTAGGCAAACGACAAGATTAGTGGTGTTGACGGTATCTTTATGGAACGTTAAATAAAAGAAAATAGAGAGTTAAATAAAAGAATTGTCGGACTAACAGTTGCCTTCTTTTTTTAGTGGACAGGTGTTAGTAGTGGTACTTACCCGACATCTGTGGCACAAACCCGTTTATGAATCTTGATGCGGCATACCTATTATGGCAGCTTGAACAGCTTGGCCGTTAAAGTTTTAGTACAGATCACTCTTTGGATGCCCATATTACAGCATGAGTGGATGACGCATACAGCGAAGCTAGTAATTCGATACCTGGTTAATCGCATATTTTGTTTTGTTAAATGAGCATATTGTCTTCACTACTATCGCAACTCATGCCTAATTCCTGCGCTCTACGTATGCGTCACACCCTACGAGAACAGCTAAGTAGAAGAAGAGAAAGAAGAAGACGAGCGACTGGTGTTACTCGGCCTCCTGGGCCCTGGAGAAAATTGCTGTAACGCCACTCGTCATTGCCGTTTCGGTCAACAGAAGAAGTAGCCTTCACTCCTGGAAGACGCTTGCAAGCGATCGAGATGCCGCGAACGAACTTGGGTGGTGACACCACCGTCATGAGCCACCAGGGAAACAAGTCCAGGCTGTCCGAGTATGCCGAGAAGCTACCGCGGGGCAGTAAGGTAGGAAATGTCTGCGCGCTGGAAGCTCAGCTGGCTGCGTCGGCGGCTGCGCGTGACGTCACCGCAATCTTGGGCATGACGGAAGGACACGGCAGGAAAGGCGTCACGCGGTACAGGTCACTGGTTCCTTGCTGGGCAGGATCGCTGTGCGTGGGCACTGCCCTTGGCTACGCTCTGCCCGCTGGTCGCACTCTGGACGCCGCCGCACACCGAGGCATCATCGAAGTCCCTCACAGGCAGATATTATGGTACGAAAAAGGCGTCACATTGGGTTTGTCCGTGATGCATGTTTCAGTACAGAAAAAGGTTAAGAAAAACCTTTTTAGAGTGCGACAAGTTTGAAAGAAACGAAGGTGATACGACAGCGCGCACAACCTCGACAGATTTGGGGGGGGGGGGGGGGGGGGGGAGTGCTTTTTTAAATGAGGAAAAATTGAAAAAAAAGTCAACCCCTCAACTGTCTGCAGCAAAGCGCGACACCTCAGCAGCGGTTAGCTAGGGAAGGGATAAGGAGGGAATAAAAGAGATATTGAGAAAAGTAAAGGTTGAGAGGAAAGTAAAAGATTGGGAGACGGTTAGAGAAGTCCGCGGATGGGGCCCCCGATCGGCGAGCGGTCGTCGAAGAGAGGACATCGCGGACGGTATACAACCATCAGCCACGAAATCCGCCGAGCGTCTCCTGACAGATTTCGACCTTGAACTTGAGTGTGTGTTGTTTCTGTGTTCTTGCGGTCTTCTGATCAACGCACCCTGAAGGTTAGCGTGAACCTAATAGCCCCATTTTGGCATTCCAGGTTATCATGGATAGTGCGTATACCTCGAGCTCCAATTTAGCGTTGATGTGGACGTATTCGCTGAAGCTGTCCAATTGAAGCTTTAAAACGTAGCTGTAGCTTACATTCAGCGGTTGTTAGTTACATTAGGAAACTGTTCCTTGCACTTGTTATAAAGTTCGTACTCAAAATTAGTTTTGCTTCTTGCCATTTACAACTGCGCCAACGTTTTTGGTGATTAAACTCCTGAGCAAGCGAGGCTGACCTTGAACACTTCCACATACGCAGTCCCGATATTTGCGGCAATTATACAGGTAAATTTGAAAGAAACTTCTTTATGTGCACGAATGCATTTCCCCAGTTTTATGCCATTTATGCATACCTTTATGCTACAAAATTTGCCCATTGATGTTGGCAGTAGAAGCACGCCGTCATAATTACTGCAAGTTTGTCCAGGGATATTTTCATTTTGGAGAGCGTTCATGATCAATTCGTTCACTTTGTATTTAATGACCTCCGAAAAATAGCTTCCCCATGTGCCACAGAGTTAGAAACAATCACATGTCATACCGTCATACAGGTCACTTTAGACAACTATAGTAGTAAATATGAAGTTACGGCACATTAGTGCAATTTATTCTCGTTTAATCAGTGTTTGGGGTTAAATTTTTTGTTTGCGTGACAAGTTTGATGCGTCATATAAATATGAGTTTTGTAAAGTACCCATTGTAGGTTCTTGAGGCTAAAACTACTGATTAAGATTGCTGACTATAGAGTAACGGCGGAAGCGACGTCCGGTACTGTTTTTCGGTTGTGGTAACGGTAACAGGTTAACTTGTTTTATTGACAACGCAGGGCGGTAACTGTTACTTTTTCTTTCGCGTAACGAGTAACGTATTTAGTTACTTTTTTTTGGTACAGCATACAACACTGCTGAAAGCATAGGGGTGATTCTGGGCGTAATATGAGCCCCTGAACTGTGTGGCAGCTTGTGATCAGTTGACAGTCTCTGTATGCCAAAGTAGTCACTGCCCTTTTATTTCTGCATGGCTTTTGAATGCTTTACAATGTCTGATGCTAGAAAATTGCTGCGTAGCGGTAGTGCGGAATCGCCATGAGTATGTGGACGGGAGGTATTACAAGAATGCCTAATTTGTCATTGAAACCTCTGCGTGGTCGCCGAGAAGGTTACAGTTTCGTTTCGTAGAAGAACTAAGCGTCGTGACGTCATGATGCAGAATATGGTCGAATGGGAGCATATCTCGGGCTAATTCTGCCGACTTTTACGATGGTATACAGCGAGAGACGCAACGAATCGGGTCACATCGCTGTGGGACTGTTAACGGACGGGAAGTCAGAGGTGTGCATTAAAAAGCAAACAGTGGTAGCCAATATTTTATTTAATAATAAATGGAGTCTTACGTCCCAAAATCACAATATGATTATGAGGGACGCCGTAGTGGAGGGCTTCGGAAATTTTGACCATCTGGTATTCTTTAACGTGCAATGACATCGCACTGTACACGGGCCTCTACCATTTCGCCTCCATCGAAATGCAACCGCCGCGGCCGGGATCGAGCCCGCGACCTTTGGGTCAGCAGCCGAGCACCCTGGTCACTGATCTACCGAGGCGAACGCCGATATTTTAGTTGACATCAAGAAGAACGTAGCTGGCACAGGCGTACAATGCATGTTGCAGTAAGAGTTCCGGAATGAGTACCTAGAGGAGTGCGCCGCTGTGCTAAGCGGCGGTGGGATTAAACTGACTGATTTGCGGGTGTAATATGAATCAGCTTGCGCAGGACACAAAAGTGGCGACTGCTGTGATTTACTTCTTCCTGCAGTAGATATATTGAATATGACGACAATGATGACGATGAAGGAGGCAACTTGTGTAAATTGTCTTCGGCGTATTCCTCTGAACGTACCGGGAGAGATGACAGAATCGCTGAATTCCTCACCATCACTGCACAACTGCATTTTATTGAAACGTATGCATTGTCACCCCACATCTATTTCACCCACATTATATGGCAGTGTATTGCGGTGTCATATGTTTGACGAAAAACAGGCCGGCCCCAAAAGCAGTGTCTTAAGTTCCTTTCGACAACCGTATTATCTCACACATGATAGCAGCGCTGGTTATTACTAGCTATCAAGGCCAATGGTGGCTGCTGTCCTGTAGGTGGTGACCATAGTATTGGCTAAAGACTACTAAAAATGGCTAATTGTGGTTAATGTTGCTAAGTGCTAGCCTATGATGGTAAATACTGGCTAATGTTAACTAATAATACCTATCTGCAGTTATAGTACCAACATCGTCTTCATTTATTGTCATCTTAATAATTAGGGTTCGTGTGTTTATACCCACCCTTTGTTCGCACTCACGCAGGTTCGGTTCCATGCTTAGCCTGGGTGCTGTGTTCGGCTCTCTAGCTGGGGCGCTGCTGACGCAGCTAAGCGGTCGCCGCTGGAGCCTCTATATCGCAGCAGCAGGCCTGCTGGCCTCCTGGCTGGTGATTGGCTTTTCGCGGAGCATGTACTATTGCTGCGGCGCACGATTCTTCTGTGGCTTCCTGATCGGAGTCGTCACGATCGTCGTTCCTGCGCAGATGGCAGAGACGGCCCCGATAAAGCGCCGCGGAATGCATGTGAGTTTCGCGCATATGACGTGTGTTCGAGCTAAGTAGTGTAACGAACCTCCCCTCCCGCTCAGGACCTCCCGCTCACTACATGTGCAGGGGCTGGACTAACAGCGGAGCTTGTGGTCAGCGTAGATTAGCAATGCAATAATAAGCGTGGTGTAACTGGCACGATCTTAATTAGTAAGGCCCATATTAGTAAGGTGTTAATTATCACGATCTTAACTAGCATGAGGGTGATTCCACGTAAGATCGAACAAAGCATGGCCGGTCGACCTCTTAAATTTATTTCAAAATTTAATATATTGTTGCCTGATGACTGGAAAGAAGGGATCCACAATTGGTTTTGCTGAAAAAAAATTTTTCGAAACACCGGAAATCAATAATGACGACGAGGTGGAGTGCCACGCTTACCTGCCCTGCTGTTTTTCCCGACTTTGGTGATGAGTTACACAAAATATACTAAAGCTACGTACTTCAAACTTGTTTAGCTAAATATATGCATGCTGTCGCTTGCGTTCAGCTATTTTTGGTTTCTCTGGGCAGTGTATATATTTTTATAAAAAATCTCAAATTCGACCCAGAAAACGTTTTTTGGCCTACTTTGCAGGTCTTTATTTCAGAAAAAACGTACGTCAGAGAGGCGAAAATTCCGCAATACGTTCTCAGAATGTTTATTTATAAAATTGCCAAAGCTTATATTAATATCACTTTTCAGTAAGGATATACGATCGCGCTAACATCAAGAAAACAACATACAGTGGAAAATTCTGACGACGATTAAAAAAAAAAACCATTTTTTATATTTCTTAAAATTTTCCCACCTGTTCGCTTGCACATCAGCTTTCACAATCAATAAAAACATGTTGCATAATTTTGTTTCTCTTGCAGTTACGACCCGTCGAATGAGGGCCGTGCGCAAAGATAGGCAATTGTAGATCGGATTTCCTACACGCTAGCTGTATAGAATGCAGGCCTATACTTCAGTTTCTTAAAATTGAAGGAGCACTGAAATAGCTGTCGGCTGCAATGAGGACGCCAATTTCGAAATGATTTGGTCACGGGAGTGGCCATGAGTGCGGAGTTACCGAGCAGGCGCGCGCGCACCGTCCGGCGTGTTCCGGTGCAGTAAGGGCTCGTTTTCGTGTCCTCAGACGGATAGATCGCGATACAGCCGGGGGTAACTTCAACACATGTACAATTGTGCATTGGAGCGTCGCTATTTTATCCGCCCTTTGCTCACATCGCAGCCACGCGCTGTTAACACGGCGGAGATAAAGTGCAGACGTAGCAGACATTGTTTGCGCGATTTGTGTGTTCAAAGTAAACGCAAACAAAAGCACGTCTACAATACGAACTTGTATATTTAAACAAAGGCGTTCCGAGGCGACTGATGTAACTTGGACACGGCTGTTGGGATTCCAACGCACGTGCTTGGCGCGTAAACAGAGGCGATCGGCCAAGGTCACAGACTCGATGTCTGTAGCTCGAGTTTCCCGGCCGCATTCGGCGCCCGCACAGGAAACACTTCACGGCGCCGACGTAGAAGTTGAAATTTGACTGCGTTCCCTCACTGGTGCTTATGTGGAAGCACCATGAAAACTCTGTCAGGAAGCTGCTAGAGCTGGCTTCACGCATAGGGACGACAGCCGCTTTCACCAGAGAAACTGCGATGCGCCAACTGATCTCAGTGGAAAGCATAAACGTGGCGCTCCAGCGCCCAAATCAAAAGGCAACAAACGCAAAACTATAGGTAACCGGATGCACCTGCCTATCTCAGATGACGGCAGCAGACGGCGTGTACTGGCCGTGCGCACGGTTCGCTTCTCACACTTAATTCGACTCCGATAGTCTTGCTTGCGCTTTGCTCTCCTCCTGTGCGTATTATGGAGGCAAAGTTTAGCTCTGAGCGAGAGTACTGTGCCGACTACCTTTCGAAGCACAAGAAGCTCATTTTTAAAGAAACGAAATTTTCGCAGAGTTACCATCACACCTTGATGCCGCAGTGCATAAGGAACCTCACGCGTACAACACTGCTTTCTAATCATTCATTACCGTGTCTCTCACAGTTAATTTCCAGCGTTGAGACGTAACTACTCGACGCAATATGATGCCAAATTGAAAAGCCATAAGCGATCACATATGTCATACAATCTTCAGACCTACATGGTGCGCTCAGTCTTGCGCACGGCCCTCATTCGACGGGTCGTAACTGCAAGAGAAACAAAATTATGCAACATGTTTTTATTGGTTGTGAAAGCTGATGTGGAAGAGAATAGGTGGGGCAATTTTATGAAATATAAAAAATGGGTTTTTTTTTTAATTCTCGTCAGAATTTTCCCCTGTATGTTGTTTTCTTGATGTTAGCGCGATCGTATATCCTTACTGAAAAGTGATATTGATATAAGCTTTGGCAGTTTTATAAATAAACATTCTGAGAACGTAATGCGGAATTTTCGCCGCTCTGACGTACGTTTTTTCTGAAATAAAGACCTGCAAAGTAGGCCAAAAAACGTTTCCTGGGTCGATTTTGAGATTTTTTTTATAAAAATGTATACACTGCCCAGAGAAACCAAAAATAGCTGAACGCAAGCGACAGCATGCATATATTTAGCTAAACAAGTTTGAAGTACTTAGCTTTAGTATATTTTGTGTAACTCATCACCAAAGTCGGGAAAAACAGCAGAGCAGGTAAGCGTGGCACTCCACCTCGTCGTCATTATTGATTTTCGGTGCTTCGAAAAAAATTTTTTTCAGCAAAACCAATTGCGGATCCCTTCTTTCCAGTCATCAGGCAACAATATATAAAATTTTGAAATAAATTTAAGAGGTCGACCGGCCATGCTTTGTTCGATCTTACGTGGAATCACCCATGATGTTATTTCGCGTGGCCTTAAATTGCATAATAATTAGCCTGGTCCTCTGTCGATTCCTGCATGTTTCTTTTAGGAGCAAAGCTCCTAATGCCGTGGGTCGTGCGTCCCACGTTTGTAGTACGTAGTAGCCACCTGCGTGATGACGATGACGCTGCCATCACGGCACACCACATGGAATGTGGTGTGCCGTGATGACGATGACGATCGCGATGCCATACAACACATGGCATCGCGATATGGTCTCACATGCACATCGTTTGACCACATGCAACCAACCACCATCGCGTCTTTGCCGTGGGTCGTGCGTCCCTTGTAGTTTGTAGTACGTAGTAGCCACCTGCGTAACGAGCAGTATCTCCCTGTGTGATGACGATGACGCTGCCATCATGGCGCACCACATGGGATGTACCCACTATGCGTCATAACGATGACGCTGATGACGATGACGATCGCGATGCCATACAACGCCGTGGGTCGTGCGTCCCCTGTAGTTTGTAGTACGTAGTAGCCACCTGCGTAACCAGCAGTATCTCCATGTGTGATGACGATGACGCTACCATCACGGCACACCACATGGAATGTACCCACTATGCGTCATAACGATGACGCTGATGACGATCGCGATGCCATACAACACATGGCATCGCGATATGGTCTCACATGCATATCGTTTGACCACATGCAACCAACCACCATCACGTCTTTGATGATGTACTGGGCGAATTTCACGGAAGATTCGCGGTTTACCGAAGAACTTCCGGAGCTTCGCCCACTCATCATCATTCACTCCGTGGATATGCTGTGATTTTTAGGGTCGAAGCTCCTTATGCCATGGGTCGTGCGTCCCTTGTTTGTAGTACGTAGTAACCACCTGCGTGATGACGATGACGCTGCCATCACGGCACACCGCATGGAATGTGGTGTGCCGTGATGACGATGACGATCGCGATGCCATACAACACATGGCATCGCGATATGGTCTCACATGCACATCGTTTGACCACATGCAACCAACCACCATCACGTCTTTGCCGTGGGTCGTGCGTCGCTTGTAGTTTGTAGTACGTAGTAGCCACCTGCGTAACCAGCAGTATCTCCCTGTGTGATGACGATGACGCTGCCATCACGGCGCACCACATGGAATGTACCCACTATGCGTCATAACGATGACGCTGATGACAATGACGATCGCGATGCCATACAACACATGGCATCGCGATATGGTCTCACATGCATATCGTTTGACCACATGCAACCAACCACCATCACGTCTTTGATGATGTACCTCCGGAGCTTCGCCCACTCATCATCATTCACTCCGCGGATATACTGTGATTTTTTTCTCTATTTCTTTCGTCGCAGTCCCTTTCTCCCTTTACACTACCGTGTATCTGTTCTGCCCTTCTCTTTGTTTTCTTCAGAGTGCACACACACCAAAGAGACGCCTATGTTGCACATCCATCGAATCAGCCTCAATAGCTGTCCAGGACACAACTATCCGCCCAATTGCCAGGCGATAGAGAAAAATGTTCTCTCCTCATTTTCCGAATGTACATCGCCAAGAAAAAGCTGTCTTTATATATATTCAATCATAAGATTGTGAAGAGAACGTAGAGAGCGCGCGACGCCCGAGTTATTGCGTAGCACGAGTTAGGCGCAGCTTAGTTTTCTGGTCACGCAAAACGGCATAACGAAAAGCCTGAACATCTCCGCTAAAAAAAAAAAAAAAATCCACGCAGCCACACGAAGTGAGTCATGACGAGTGGACGAAGCTGTGGGTATCGTATCGGTGAGTAACCGTACGTTACCCGAGCGTTACCCATATAATGCAAATTGAGTGACATAATGTCTATATAGAAATATAAATTTAATTCGCCTTCCAGTCGTATTAGGCAAGTCAAGGAGGATTCAGAATATTGCTGGAGTGGAGGATATGCCTGGAAAGTGAATCCAAGAACCCGCCATCTTACCGGTGGAAAGATACCATTTTATTATGGGTAATTTGTTGGGACATATAGTGCTCGACGTGTGCCTTTGTGTTACAGGTTTCTTTGAGAAGCCTCAACATCCAGGCACATTTTAGTAGAGATCAACTCATAAGTACACTTCTCGATAGGTTATTTTCGCCGGGAACAGCGATATCTTATATACCTTATAACTAGCCTATGTCTAGGTTGAAGTCTATTGTGAAGCCTTTTTTTGTGTCTCACATATGTTTCGACTGTAGCAACGGCTCTATACCGTGACCGCAACTTAAGACAAGGCTAGGTCCTAAGGAGCTTCGCCCCTAAAAACTCGAGACCATTCCACTCTGTGAAGGTGGGCGTCCAGTGGAGCTGACGGACACACTCCCGCCTCTGCTATCGTCGCCGTTCTTCGTAAGCGCATTGCGCTTCCGGCGTTTTCACATTGCGCGGCCGCAGCATACTTGCTACGGATGACAGCGCCAACGCAGCGCTTCGAGCCGATTGGCGTGACGAAACGCTTACTGACCGGTTTCTGATCACTATAGGGCTCCCCAAAATGACACCGAGTACAAACGCGAGGCAGTAGTTGCTTTCTCGCCCTTAGTGTACCCTTACTGCAAGCGCTATCTCTTCCTCACCACTTATTTCGTCATAAAACGCGTGGAATGTCAGCACTAATCGTTGAGCCAGTCAGAATTTTGTGCTTTTCGACTACACGCAGCTATCTCTGCTTGCGCAGTCACAAACGCTAAAAACGAAGTGAAAGCAGTTTGTCGCGCACCATAGTCATGCGAGACAAGGCGGAACAGGCATGCAAGTGCGTGGCAAAGCAGACAATTCACAACAGATATCTCTGGTATATAGACCAACCGAGAGCTTATTTCATGCTGACGTCACATGAAAAAAAAAGTCCAAATTTCGCCGCAAGGGCGAAGCAATGAATGCGATAGCAACAAATTGGGACTTCACGCGAAGAACGGCAAGCAGATCGAAACTTGGAGCGCGCTGCTCCAGCGCAAGGACGCACGAAAAGAACACGCACAGGAGGAGCGCGCACTAACGTCGTTCACAGCTCGACACTTAACGCGCTGCTCAAACACAAAGGACGCACGAAACATACGCAGAAGTATATACAGGACGAGCGCGAACTAACAAGCGTCACAGTTGTTACTTCACTGTGTTTGAAGAGCGCGCTTCTTTCACTAACCGGGCCTCTGCAGCGAGCGAAGTGACCTATGTGCGCTCTGTAACCTAAACGCAATGTTTTCCGGCGAAAGCACACGACGTAAATGTGCCCCCCATCCTCCATCCTAAAATAAGCGCGCGCGGGCGACTATGCGCTGTGGGGCATAGTGCAGGTTGAGGAGCCAACGCATCGGAACGAATGGGGCGCCGAGCGCGCACCTCGTGCCATCTTGCTGGTAAAGCCAGAGAACACGCAGATATTGTCCCCAGATCGGCGTACCGCCAGCGGCATAGAGTTTCCTGCTTAATACCAGCACTTGGTAGGACGGCCTCCTGTTGGTCGGTAGGTCCTGTTTGTCAGTACCAGGAGTGGACCTCCTGACGGCAGACCTCCCCCCCCCCCCCCCCCCGAATGTGCCCCGTGGCTGTCGCATGTGACTCAAGAGCCACACTGCTGGCAATGACGAAACCGGAACGGGCAGTCTTCGGAACGCAACTGCTCGTCACCAAGATGCATGCCCTCCTTGCCAGTAGCGTCGATGTCTCTCTGCACTGCGTCCCATCTCATGTGGGAGTCCAGGGAAATGAAGAGGCAGACGCACTGGCGAAAGAAGCGAATCACCCCACCGTCCCTGTGTGCCATGCCGTGGTCGCCTCAGACTTTTCGAGGCTCACAATAAGGCAGCTACTACTGAGCTTCCACCCTAACGATCCTGTAGCTAGGATGGAACCACCGACCCGGTTGCCTGACCGGGGCCTCTCCAGGAGGGAGTGGTCCCTTCTGCTGCGTTTACGCATCAGCTGCTCCTAGCCTGCGGCCCGGCGTCATCGGCTTGGCAGAGCCTCGTCCTCTGCGTGCATTGCGTGAGGGGCAGATGAAACCATTGAGCACCTGTTGTATGTATGCCTAGCGCTTCAAGCACAACGAGTCACCTTGCTCACCGCACTCCGTCGCCAGGGTCTACCCGCAGCTACACAGAGGGACCTCCTGTTCTCTGTACGGCACCACACCCAGGTCTTCAAGACGGTTCTTCGCTTTCTTGGAGACACTGGACTGGAAAACCGGCTATAGAAGCCACCCGCCGCGTCCTCTGTCATGGACGCCCTTTCTCTTCTTCTCTCTTCTCCACATTTTAATACTCTCTCCCTATTCCCCTACAGGCGCTGAGCCGTGCTCCCTACTAGGGCTGCAGAAGCTTGCGTCTTTTCCGTTCCTCAACCTCTCCTCCTTGCGAAGGCTACACGGGGCGTGCAGCAAGGGTTTCATGCTCGCCTCCTCACATCATGGCTTTGCGCTTCTCAAAGCATTGGTTTTCTCATCTTCTACAGACACATACGTTCTCTATAAAAAAATAGTCCGTTTAACGATGAACCACTGCGCCCCTGAAACTTCATTCGGACAAATCTAAATTTTGTAATAACTGGGCGGAATTAAGCCGCATGTTATCGGCGTGCCGGAACTCCGACTCACCATTACAAGCCTGCTTAATACGGCAGGCCGAAGACGCCGCCAGGGCCCACGGGATCATGGCCATCGTCTAGGTTGGGTCCCGCTATCTTGAAAGGGGGTGGACGATGTTTTTGCCAATTGAATTAAGTTTGTTCATCATCATCGTCTGAGTTTCTAATGGAGCGACTAGAAAAATTCTTGTGGCATAATGGTCTTTATTGGGCGCGCAACACATTCCAGTGTCTTATACTAAAATTCATTGCGTCACCTGGTGAGAGGCCCTTTAAAATACTTCTGATCATAGCAGTCGTGTCGGGCTCGCTTTGTCTGGTAAGGCCGAGACTTCGCCGGTCTACGAGGTCTCTTATCGCCACAGTTTGGTGACCCGGAAGTGATTGTGGCCCTACGCTTCCATGGCAGAAGCGACCATGCAACAGACCGACAGTACGAGTTCTTGAGACCAGAACCTTCCCGAGCAACGCGTTGAGCCCTCCTGCGCAGCCATCGCTGTTCACCTTCATCAGCACTGGGACTACCATTCGTCGGCGTGGTTTCTTCAGGTGGAACCGCAGTTTCAAGTTGCTGGTATCCGCTCCCAAGATACGAAGTTCCACTACGCTGTTGCGGCACTCTCGCCCACCGCCATTGACGAAGTAGAGGATCTGTTGAGCAACCCGCTGTCTGCGAACGCCTGTGACGATCTCAAGACGACCCTTTGAAAGTGCGCACGGCACTTTCACAGCGTTCTCGCATCCAGAAGTTGCTGTCCGCTGAAGAACTCGGCGACCGACGCAAACGGTCCAACACGACGTTTGTCACCACATCGTCACCTCCGGCCCTCCCGTCTATTTTCGACCATGGCGTTTGTCCCCTGAGAAACTCAAGGTTGCTCGCGCGGAGTTCGAGCATATGCTCGCACTATGTATCATCCGACCTCCCTCTAGCAACTGGGCATCGCCGCTTAGCATGGTGCCTAAGAAGACTGGAAATTGGCGTCCATGTGGCGATTACCGGGTGCTCAACGACATCATGGTTCCTGATCGCCACCCGCTTCCGAACATCCAAGACTTCATGTTAGCTCTGCACGGTGGGACGATCTTTTCTAAGATCGATCTTGTTCGCGCCTATCATCAGCTGCCAGTCGCCGAGGAAGACATTCCGAAGACCGCCATCACCACAACATTCGGTCTTTTTGAATTCTTCCGCGTGCCCTTCGGCCTACGAAACGCTGGCCAATCGTTTCAGCGTTTCATCGATTCTGTCACCCGACGCTTGCCATTCGTCTTTGCCTAAATCGACGACCTCCTTGTTACAAGCCCTTCCGTTGAAGAACATGTTCAACACCTGCGGTTGTTGTTCTCCGGCCTTGCCAGCCGAGGAATTGTCATCAACGGCGCCAAAAGTGAATTTGGTCGACAGGTACTCGAGTTTCTTGGACACGTCGTCGACGCGAATGGCATTCGATCACTGCCGTCCAACATTCGCGTCGTCGAACATTTTCCATGACCGACTACAATGACCAAGCTTCGCCTTTTCTCGGGTTCGTCAATTTATATTGATGGTTTATACCAGATTGTGCACGAATTGTGGCCCCTCTAGACGCTCTGCTAAGCTCCAAACGGAAGCAAAGCGCTTCAGTGGACTGAAGAGGCTGCCCACGTGTTCACAAGAGTCAAGTGTACCCTCGCCAGTGAGTGCAACAGTGCTGAGACATCCGATACCAGGTGTACCGACTGCTATCATGACAAACGCCTCCAACAACGCTGTTGGCACCGTTTTGCCACAATCCAGCAGCGGTACATGGCATCCACTCACTTTCTTCAAGAAACTGAAGCCTGCAAAGAACCGTTACAACGTTTTCGGCCGCGAGCTACTCGCCCATGTACTTGGCTGTCCAACACTGTTGGCACTTTCTAGAAGGTTGTGAGCTCATCGCGACACGTTAAAAAATTACACCATCTCCCGCTAAAGGGAACCATGTGTAGATGTGAAGCAGTGGGCGCTAACGCTTACACTGGCGGCGGCGTTGACGCTGGCGCTATCGCAGCGTTGCGCAGGAGAGAAAACTGAGGAGGCGCAAAGCACGCAGTGATGGAGCGGTGTTTCCTACTGGAACATGCCAATCGCTGCAAATGGGCAATGAGAGACAGAAGACTCCGACTGGACACAGAGACCCGCAGTGCGCTTTTAGTTAACGCGCACACTGCGAATTTTTATTGTTCAACAACGCACAAGAGAAATCTCCCACCGGCACCACCTTGGAGGTCAAGATCCATTGCCATATATACGGGATGGCCAGTGAACGGTTGTGCAGCGCGAGCAGTCGGTTTTTTCAACCAAGAAACTCGCTAGCAGACGCTGCCTGCGTCGGCGTCGCGAGGCGAGGCGAGGGAGGGGGGGGAGCGTAGGAGAGGAGAGAAAGGGGGGGACGCGCATGCGCAGTGGGGTGTGGACGCTGTGGGCAGGGATGCCTAGAGGAGAGAGAGGGAGCGTAGGAGAGGGGTGACGCGCATGCGCAGGTGGGAGCGCGGGCAGGGATGCCTAGAGGAGAGAGGGCGGAGCATAGGAGGGGGAGAGAGGAGGGGAGGCGCATGCGCAGTGAGGGTGTGGTTGCCGCGGGGAGGGATGCCTAGAGGAGAGAGAGGGGGAGAGGAGGTCTTTTTTATTTTTATTTTTTTTGAAGGGGTTTGCGCATGCGCAGTAAGGGAGAGCACGCCGCACACCACCACCACCACCGGATTAAGCTTCGCCATAAGATGCTTCACATCTAAAACAGAACCTCGTTGGAACATAAGTTTCGACGAGAGGACATGTGTGCTTTGCCGAAAACAGATAGTGCTGTCAGAAGTAGGCTTCAGTGGCATTTCCTATTCCACTATTAAATGCGAAGCATTTCTTAGCGAACTTCGGCGACTTTTCAGCGTATCTATCTATCTATCTATCTATCTATCTATCTATCTATCTATCTATCTATCTATCTATCTATCTATCTATCTATCTATCTATCTATCTATCTATCTATCTATCTAGCCGCCTACGACTTTGTGCTCTCCTTGCCGTATCGTTGATGGGATTTATACCAAATTTGGTATGGCATAACATGACTGTATGACGAACATAAATGGCTGGTCATATCATGAAAATCATGAATAACTTGTCATGAAAAGTATGATATACATGCCACGCTCATGGCGCGCTCGCGGCCGTTTCGTTCGCTTGATATACACCAAATTTGGGATTGTGTGACGTGACTGTATGACGAACGTAAATGACAAGTGGTAATATCGGAAATCATGACTTGTCATGTGCGACATGACTTGCATGCCACGCTCATGGCGTGCTCGCAGCCGTTTAGTTAGCTTGAAATACACCAAATTTGGTATTGAGTGACATGACTGCATGACGAACATAAATGACAAGTGGTAACATGGAAATCATGACATGTCATGAGCGACATGACTTGCATGCCACGCTCATGGCGCGCTCGCGGCCGTTTCGTTAGCCTGATATGCACCAAACTTGGTATTGAGTGACGTGACTGTATGACGAACATAAATGACAAGTGGTAATATGGAAATCATGACTTGTCATGTGCGACATGACTTGCATGCCACGCTCATGGCGTGCTCGCAGTCGTTTAGTTAGCTTGAAATACACCAAATTTGGTATTGAGTGACATGACTGCATGACGAACATAAATGACAAGTGGTAACATGGAAATCATGACATGTCATGAGCGACATGACTTGCATTCCACGCTCATGGAGCGCTCGCGGCCGTTTCGTTAGCTTGATATACACCAAAGTTGGCATTGCGTGACATGACTGTATAACGAACATAAGTGGCAGGTGGTAACCTGAAAATATTGGCATGCATGTCATCTACAATGCCATTTACATGCCACCCATGGTGCGCTTGCGTCCAGTTCGCTAGCTTGATATACACACCAAAATTGGTATTGCGTGACGTGACTGTATGACGAACATAAATGGCAGGTCCTAACATGTAAAAGATGACATGCAAATTATGTAAAGCATGATTTGCTCCTTCCTGGCTGCTTGGCATTACATCGATTCCCACAGTGCGTAGGATCTGCCTGCTTTTTTAGGGGCGAAGCTCCTTAAGCCGTGGGTCGTGCGTCCTCGATGTATATAGTTGTAGGTAGCCACCGCTCGTTCAGTTCTTGGAATGTCCGCTAGATGGCGGTACTTGTATATGATGAATATATTTAGGGGCGAAGCTCCTTATGGCATCACATTGGCGGTCCTCGGTGATCCATACATCCTGAGTAGCCAGTAGGCACTGGATTTCGGCCTCCAAGGTAGTGCCGGTGTGAGATGTCTCCTGTGCGTGATTGAAACAATAAAAAAAATTCACAACGTACATGTAAAATTAAAGTGAGCTGCGAGTCGCCATGACTCTCATCGACCCTTTAGTATAAATGGGCCCGATCTCACGTCGTTGATGATGTACTGCACAGAATTCGCTGAAGATTACCAGTTTACCGACGCACCTCCGAAGCTTCGCCCACTCATCATCATTCACTGCGTGGATATGGTGTCGTCGTCTCCAGTTCTCGTCTCGTTTCCGAGAGGGCGCTGTCCTATAGACATGCGTACAATATGGCGGTTGCGTGAAGGTACGCTAGATGGCGTTGGCGGTGCAGCTGCTCTCCGATTGCGCGGACCGCCGTACGAGTGCGCTTGCCGGATCGTGCTGCTTGGCGGACTATGGACGACGACCGGTCGTTGAAGTTTGAATAAAATTTCACACACACTATCGTTTTGATTACTGCTGGGCGAAACCACCGTAGATTTCCCGGTGTAACCATGATTGCTTCAGTCACCATAACTCTCATCGACCCTTTAGTATAAACACGCCCGATTTCACGTCGGTGATGATGTACCGGGCAGAATTCACGGAAGATTCACGGTTTACCGATGAACCTCCGCAGCTTCGCCCACTCATCATCATTCACTCCGTGGATATGCTGTGTTTTTTTCTGATCACTTCAAGCTCCCACCTTGCTTTGAACGTCTATCTTGATCAAATTTCTCTGTATGCAAGTTATGCTTCAATTTGCTAAGCGAAAGCTTTACACACCTCACCAAACACAAAAATTGCCTGTCGGCGTCAGTACGAGTGAACAAAAAAAAAAAATCATCACTCGATGACGTCACCTTATGACGCCATCATAGCATCACTATGACGTCACTTGATTACTTCATCCCGACATCATCGATTGGTAAAAGGTGGGCCGATCACAGAGGCATTGCAAAATCAGATAAGGCTCAGAAATCTTGCAATGCTTCAGATCTCGGGGGGCACCGCAGAACGTTAGCTGCAGAAATCTTTCGGAGGGGGGGCCTGGGACAATCAATAGAGTCAACTGAGAAGAAAAAGATGGCTTTCGCCTTCGAGTCATCTTATAGCCCTGTCACACAGGCACCCTCGAACTCTATTTAACTACCTCGTCATTGCTTCAACGAAGATGCGGTCCGTGTCACACGGTCTCCCTTACGCCAAAGAAGTTAAACGCAGCGTTTCGCAAAGGGAGTTCGGCGATCTCCATTAGCGGCGGAATGTAGAACTCTCGTCCGCAGTAATTTGTAGTTGCGGAAAAAACTACAAGCACAAAACAGCCGCAGTCAACACAATGAATTTTATCAATATTAAAAGCTTTTCACCTCATAATCCGTTCATATTTCGCGTTTAACGAAAAAAAATAAAAATACGCGTATAAGTGCACATACTGTCCGCACCATGCCTCGCGTAAGACCATCGGGACGCGCCATTTTGAATAAATGTCTCCGAGTCTGCACCGTGCATGTCGTTCTCTTTTGTTATTGCGGTTTTAACACTACCAAAGTCATAGCAGTGAGTGACACGGGTTTTCTTCCTCCTCCGTCGACGCCGGCAGTCCTGCCGGCAGTACACGCTAACTGTTGTGGAACGCATCTGCAGCAAGGGCTTCGTGGACTGAATGTGAGACCTGTGCACGTCCGGTATCGGACAGGACAAGGTGGTTTGAGTGGTAGCGTAACTTCAATGAGCTCGACGGCAACTTGCAGTGTGTTTGACGATGAGCGCTCATGAAATTATAGTGTGTTAATGCCAGCTTGTTGGTACATATTCAACTTTGGAAAAACAGCGCTAAAAGGGGACATAGAAAGCAGCTCATATTTTTTCGAAGCTCAAAGAAATCGCGTAGCAAAACAAACGTACAGTGTTGCCAGCATTATTCTCATTATTACTGCCAACATGCTTGCAGGTACACGTTTCTGTGGTAAAAACCAAAACATTTTTTTTGCTCCGATGTGGTTAAATTACAGTTTTTATATTCACACGTACGATTCAGAATGTTTTCAGCGTTATTAGACGCGAACTCTTGCATGCAGACGTAGGTGCAGCAGCGCCAGAAGTGCCCCTTACGGTTTCCGTCCAAAGCTCGTAAAATTGCCCCGTGACATGGCCACAACTCCATCTTCGTTGAAGTCTCTAATGGAGTTTTACATTGATGGATTTAAATGGAGTTCAGTTGTGGCCGTGTGAATGCGTAACAGACCACGTGAATTTTCTTTTTCTTTTTTTTATTAACTGGCCTGTTCCGAGTTAGCTTCCGTACACACTGTGCTTGGCGCTTGCGAAATGCGGACTTTAACCACAGGGTGCCGTGCACCAGCTGGCTGTCGCATTGGGCATCCTGTACGCGTACTTCGTCGGCCGCTACCTGGACTGGGATTGGCTGGCTGTGCTCTGCGCGCCTCCTGCCGCTGCGTTGTTTTGCCTCACCAGAGCTTTCGCGCTCGAATCTCCCCGCTGGCTTCTGCAGATGGGCGACACCTTGGGGGGCTTTGAACGTGCTCACCACTGTGCGAGGTTCGAGGTCGCAGGTGGGACTTGCCACGCTTCTTTTTGCCATTGTTCGTTACATTCTTTCGAACATCCACCAACATTATACTCGGTTACAACGTAAGGAAAAATGTCAGGTCCACAGCCATCGCCTGCCCCTCCCAAAGAGAATTTGCATAAACGCTTCATCCAATAGCGCTTACTCACTTCAGTGGCGCCAAGCACGGCTCGAGTGTTTCAGATAGTTGAGTTTCCCACGCAAGTAACACATTTGTGTCGCTAGTTACAGGTCGGAAACCTTGAATATCCTGGTGAATTTCGTCAGAAATCTTGACATGGCTTCTGAGCTAAACGTAATGTTTTACGTAGTGAACGACGAACCTTAAACACTTTAATTGTTTACATTAGCCACAGGGTTGCCGTTGGGAGTAGATTCGAAAAGGAGCCAGAACTCAAGCTAAAGGTAGCCAAAGTAGCCAAGCCATTTATTCTTTGCGCCAGATTTGTAGCCAAATGCAAGAAAAGCGGTATTATCTAGCGTTTTTATTATTGGACAAGGAGTAGCAATTGAAGTAGCAATAAGAGCACCATGTTTTAACGCGATAGCGTTTAGAGCTCGTTTCGCCGAAATTCCGGCGTCGGCGTCGTTGGTTGTGAGCGAAAAATCATCATCTTGTCCGTGACCGAAAAATCGAGAAAGATGCAAATAAAATAAATAATAAAAAATTTCCGGGTCTGAGTGAGGATCGAACCCGGGCCGCCTGCGTGGCAAGCAGGTGTTCTACCACACAGCCACGCCTCTGCTTGGAAATACAGTGAAAATAACTTCCTCTGCTTGGAAATGCAGTGAAAATAACTTTCATGCTTCGCAAACGCAAGCGTCCTTTATATAGGCGTCGCAATATGACATGTAATATCCCAGGAATACTGCTTGGTACAAGCGTACATTGCCATATGGTGTCAGAATATGTGACTATCATAACTATTTCATAGTTCAAAGCCGGCCACGCATTACAAACGGCACACACCTTACTGCGCGTTTTCCCTTAACACCACGTGGTGGGTGCATAGCAAGTATGCACTAAGTGGTTGAAGTAGGCACTCGGGACAGGTTGTCGCTATCGCGTTCAACTCTTAAAGGCGAAGATTAAGGGTCCCCCAATTTTTTTTTGTTCGTGCTTGGTCTTGAAGCCATAAGAAAATTACGAATCACTAAACAAATTATAAATTCCGTGCGTCTGCATATAATATATGTAGTACAGAGAGAGTACTTGTCACAGGCAGAATAAGATTGGAACATTCCAGCCTCCTGGTCAGTAGAAACATTAATTGTAGACGCGGAAGTGTGGTTCGTTGAGCTTGAATTCGTGGACCGAAATGATTAGTAGTTACCATAATGCCAGTCCAGCTTCAAGTAATGGAGTCTGAAGATGAACAGTCCAGCTTCATTTTGCAGTGGATCTCTGTTTTTGTCTAGCTTATACACGAGAGCCCGCACTGCGCATCAGTATTACAAACAGTGTTGTATGCGTTACCGAAAAAAAGTAACTAAATACGTTAATCGTTACTCTAACAAAAAAGGAACGCGTTACCGCCCTACGTTACCTCCAAAAAAAGGTAACGCGTTACCGTTACCGTTACCGTTACCGAAAAAAAGTAACGGACGTTACCTCTGCCGTTACTCCGCAATTATAAACTTTAATCAATTTGTCTTTGATGCAGGAACCCACAATAAGAATATTTTAATCTCAAATTTATGTTTCACATAAAACATCAAACTCATTAACCCAAAATCCTCATTTAACGAGAATTATTTCTACAAATGTACCGGCCCTTAGAAATTTTACACGTGATAGCTACCGAAACTGTGGTACATGATGAAGCCATTTTTCTCAACGACGACATTTTACACAACATGACATTCAATCATCCGCGCTATCGGCAAAGAAAGCATCACTGAACTCTCAAGAAAATTACAGTAATTGGCCTTATTCCGGGTCTAGCAGCACCTCTAGTGGAGATCGTCAAAATCGAAACTAATGGCCCTTGGCATCCGAAATTGCTCGCCGTGCGCTATAGTACGCAGTCGCGGAGGCCTGCATTGGCGCCATATTTTTTAACGGGGGGGGGGGGGGGGGGGGCATTTGCACGTTTGTGACACTAGCTGTCTTTTGGTGCGCAATGCCGTCGCGTTTTGGCTACCAAAAAGTATGGCGCGTGCATTATCGACGTCGGCGCGCATGCGCAGACTACTTACGCGAAAAGGCCCATTCTGACGGTGTGCTTGTACTAGCAAAATAGATGCGCAAATTTTGTAGTAGTAAAGAGATGCCTTACTAGCCAAGTCACGGAAAAAATTTTGTGCATAACCCTTTTTGTTCACTTAAACGTGTATAATTACCGCAAAGAATTGCGGGCGGTTATGTGCAGAGTTGCCGTTGGTGGCTACTTTGCGCCAAATTGGCTACTTTTCGAACCCCGTCTGGCGACAAAAATTTGCAGTTGGCGCCATGGCTATCTTCTGGCTACTTTTAAAGTGCTGATGTGGCGCATCAAGTAGCCATTTTTTTCTCATTTTTGCAGACATAAATATGTAGTTTTTAAGCTTTTCTCTCGCTTCAGCGGATGCGTACGGTCGTCCTTCACCCACCAGGAGGCTGGTGCGCATCGAGGCACCCTTACGCGACGCTAAGCGCGTCTCCAAATACGTAGTGCGGAAGTTGCGTGCATTGTGACAAACTCGTGGGCAGCTCGGTGCTCAAGCTTACCACCGTCTATGGTGATGCTACGCGCACGTTTTGCGAGTAATTTTGATGCGCAGTGCGTGTTCAACGTGTAAACGTGGGAAAACAGACATCTGCAACAAACTTTAGCTGGCCTGTTCATCTACAACCAGAATTTGGTCTGCAGCTTCAACGAAAGTCTGTTTCAACTTACATGTCCCTAGTGACTTGCTGGCTGAAATATTCTAATATAACATTGTGTCTGGCAAGAACTCATATTTCCTACATAAAGTATATGTATGCGAATGAATTTCTCATAATTCGTTCACTTAATTTATTTCCAACTTATCGGTGGCTTTCTAAGGTCTAACTCATTCAAAATGGTATTATTTATTGATCAATACTAAAGAATGTGCTCAAAATACCACTTCTGTTCCATTTCGCTACAAACTTGGCGATAATATTAAATGGCATGGCTACTTTGACTACTTTTGGCTTGAGTTCTGGCTCCTTTTCAAGTCCACCCAACGGCAACCCTGGTTATGTGAGGGTGTTCAAGATCAGCCTTGCTCACTCAGGGCTTCAATAACCAAAAACGTAGTTGCCGTTGCAGAGAGATAGAAGCAAAATTTGTTTTGAAAACTAAGTTGCTAAATGATATCAAATTTGTGCAACTATTATGTAGCAACTATAATAAAATGTCGCATATTTAGACATTTTTCAAAAATAGTTTCCTTCGCTCTACAAGTTTCAGACAACGTTACTTTACTCTTTGCTGCGCACACATTGGACACACAAAATGTTTTCTTTGTAACGGTAATATTTTCATGTTACATCGCCGTGAACTTTCAAGAACGACAGGTAATGAAATTGGTCCCTCTGCATTGAATTTTATGGCTACAGGGTGGTATGTGCATAAAATATTAAATACTTAATCAAATATAAAATATTCATTTTGGGATCCGCGTCGATCTCTCGTGAAATCACCCGTTTGCGATAACCATGGTTAAGAGAGTAACAGCGGTTATGTCTGCCGTGTGGCTACCTGTAACTGTGGTTAGCCGTAATCGTAATTAGCTCGACCATGGTGGAGGCTGTTTGTGTGAAAGCGGTAATAATGGGCTTTGATTGAAGCAGAGGCGGCAACCAAGGTAGCGAGTCAAAAAAAAAAAACTTTTTCTTTTTTTTTTTTGCGTTTCAAGAAAGTGTTGACGCTTCGCGTCCCACTCGTATTCTGTTTAAGGGTTTTTCTTCCTTCAGTGGGATCACACCTATTCTCCATGATGTGCAGAATTCCGCTGAGGCAGCCTCTCGATCGGCAGCGCACCTGTAGACCGGCTGAAGTTACCGGCCGTCTCCTGGATGGGCCAGGATTCCACAAAAAGCCGCTTTTAGTCGGCGACGCGGGACTTGTCAAATTCGATACGGTGATCGCTCGCCAAGCTATGCCCAGCGAGTGTACCTCTTGACGCTCGAACTTGAGGACGTCCTTTTTATGTTGCCGCAGCCTCCAGGGGCAGTTCTTTTCTCGCCCCCCGTACCAAGCGTCACCATCATCAGCCTGTCTACGCCCACTGCAGGGCAAAAGGCCTCTCCCATGTTTCGCCAATCAACCCGGTCCTGTGCTTTCTGCTGCCACGTTATACCTGCAAACTTCTTAATCTCATCTACCCACCTAATTTTCTGTCTCCCCCTCACGCGTTTGCCATCTCTTGGAATCCAGTCAGTTACCCTTAATGACCAGCGGTTATCCTGCCGACGTGCTGCGTGCCCGGCCCATATCCATTTCTTCTTCTTGATTTCAACTATGATATCCTTAACCCCAGTTTGTTCCCTGACCCACTCTGCTCTCTTCCTGTCTCTTAAGGTTACACCTATCATTTTCCTTTCCATCGCTCGCTGCGTCGTCCTCAGTTTAATCAGCGTTTGGTACGGAGTAAACCATCCCATGCGCTTTCCCTTCGGGCAGCCTGTCTGTCGGGCACGGAAAGGCGCAGGTGCCAGCAACCCACTTCCACGAAAAGCATGTCCGTACAGTTTCTCATGGCGGATTCCACGGCTTTCTTCAAGTTTTGACATGGAGTCGGCGCGTCGTAAGAAATTTGTACCCGCAATTCCCACAAACAAAAGCGATTTCCCCGCGCTCTCTTTGTCCATGCCTGGCAGGCCGACAGCAATCCGACGCTGCGACAAAAAAATTCGGCGGGGCGAGCTCTGGGAAAATGGCACCTACAAGATAAAAAAGTAACGAGTAACGTAACGCCTCACGTTACCGAAACATTGTAACGTAAGTACGTTACCCGTTACAGTTCCGAAATTGTAACGAGTACGTTACTAAGTTACCGAAAAAAAGTAATGCGTTACCGGTAACGGCGTTACTTGTAACGCGTTACCGACAACACTGATTACAGACTCGCTCGTACCGTCAGCATCGATGGCGGGCAGTGTGAACGGCATGGTAGCCACGCGTTTAACATGCGTGCACCGTTGTTAATAATATCTTAGCCTAAAGGTGCGCTTAAATTTCGTCTTTAACTTACGAGTTATATATTGTAGACTTTCCCCATTCATGGTTTTTATTTAAATTCATAAATCCACAGAATTCTTGGCCTATGCCTCCCCAGCGCATGTGTAACATTGACTAGGCGAACAAGAACTTATAATTCCGTCCTGGCAGGCCCTCCGCGCGTTATGTTGAAGTGCTGCGATGAGCACCAGACTGCTGGCAGGGTGGAGGACATGCGCATGCATCGGCTGACACATGAGAAAAGCTTTAAAAAAAGCGAAATGAGATTATTGAGGCTTGCTCCGGTATTTTGTCTGCAAATAATAAGCAAAATTGCTGCTGAATGCGCCAAAATGGAAGTTCAGAGTACGAGTACGCAGAAAGTAGCCGTGGCGCCAACCTGAAATTTTCGCTGCTGGACGGGGTCGAAAGTAGCCGATTTGGCGCAAATTTTCCACCAACGGCAACCCTGATTAGCCGTATTATTTACATTAGTCGAGAAAACGTACTTGCGGTTCAAGCGCGAACCATCTAGCATGACTGTTTTTTAAAGGCGAACGGCAGGTTTGGGAGGAGTCTACATTTCTCCTTAGGTCGTAGCCGCGTTTTGAAAATTTCACTTCACCTCAAAGTTTTGTTCGAAGGGCTGTTGGTAACAGCGTATACGAGGGTTCGCGCGTCTTCCAGTGACTTGCACATATTAGTACATGTCGGGCTAGCAATGTTTTGTATCTTGTTTACCCATTACGCAACTATGTGAGGTTTTCTTCGGTTCTATGCAGATTTTGTAGCCGCTGTGCGCGTGATCGCGCAGTTTGTTGTATGTTTGCTGTGGCGTATACATTTTTGCCATTCGCTCGCATTTTCGGAGCTTTGTATCCCACCCTGCTAAAACCGCCATTACTGGTGGTTGCAGTATCATGGAATAAATAAATAAACAAATTCATTAATCTAACTATTTCCTTATTAAATAATTGCAGTCAGAAGTGACTCGGCTCGGCAACGAATCATTTCATCTTATTGAACTAATAAAGGAGAATGGATCGAGGACCACATTTCTGAGAATACACAGCCGTGCGAAGCCAGAAAATGTGAAAGCCAAGAAAGAAGCATCAGAGTTTTGTTTAAATACTTAGTGTGAGTATGTTAATTATGAGACCAAGACAAATGAAAATGGACCAAGGACGACTTTCCGGGACCCACGGCCTTCGCATACTCGTGCATGCGATGCGTGTAATAACGGTATTGCTGTAGCGGCCGTGCCCCAGTAGCCAACGTCACTCCAAAAGAGAAGCATCAGAGTTGTTTTATGCCGCACAGGCTTTTTTTAGAATGTCTCTACGCTTCTGTTGAGTTGCTGATATATATAGTAAATAAAGAAATAATCTATTTTATATTACATAGGCCGGTGAGGAGTTACTAAGTGATGGAATGAGCTGCGTCATTGCTGATTTATATTTGTGCCCCAAGAAAATGACAGTCTTAGCATGTCGCGTTGGGAATGTGGTTTATGATTGGACTATAACAGAGCCACGGCGCGACGCAGAATGAGATTTCGACAGCACAAACTCGCGCTGCTTACACTTTCTCAGCGCCATCTTCAGCGGCCTTCACAAAGTATACCGTCCCATTTTCAGCCGCCTTCACAAAGTGTACCGTCCCATTTTCAGCCGCCTTCACAAAGTATCCCGTCCCATCTTGAGTCGCCTTCACAAAGTATACAGTCCCATCTTGAGCCGTCTTCACGAAGTATTCCGTCCCGTCTTGAGCCGCCTTCACAAGGTATCCCGTCCCATCTTGAGTCGCCTTCACAAAGTATACCGCCCCATCTTAAGCCTCCTTCACAAGGTATCCCGTCACATCTTGAGCCGCCTTCAAAAAGTAGTGCTGGTGTTGCATTACGATCGGCGGTTATTTTCTGTTTGCAAGGACCTTTCGGCTTTGCCTCTTATCTAATCAATGCCATTAGCCAGATTATGTTCATAGATGAAATATATGACATCATGGATATGTATGCATGGATATGTAGACCACTCAGCCACTCCCCATGTCCCCATGCTTGCGCCGGCATATTAATGGCAAGCTATTTATGCACAACATTTACCGCTGCCGGTGTCCAGGTCTCGGAGGAGCTTGAAGGTGTTTTCTATAACGCAACGCTCCTACATTTTCTTTCACTTTGAAACCTGCTCTTGAGACGCGCACGAAAAAGGGGCCCCTTTCTGTACCCACTCGTGATGTGGAACGAAAAAAATGAACACCGTGCGCCTTGCGTCAGACGCCACCGCGTGGCATGGGACGCAGACGGGTCTTTCCGCGCGCCGAACTTTAAAAGAAGAAATATGTAAGAGCGTCGGGTTCTGCGCCGGTTTAATGGCCAATCCCCCGAAGTGGGTACGAGCCATATGTAAAGGCGTTGTTCAAACACAAAGGCGTAACAACTGTAATAGTTAGTTCACTCTTGTCCTGTGTGTACCTGCGCGTCCTTTTCGAGCGTCCTTCTTTGTACTTCAGCGGGAAGCTGCAAGTATCGAGCTGCTTGTCGATCTTCGTATGATATTCCAATTTCTTGATATCGCATTCATTGCTTCGCCGTTGCGGCGAAACTGTGATTTTTTTTGTGTGTGTTATTAATCTTAATATGCGCCAACTCGCCCAAGCAAGTTCTTCTAAACTACTCTGGTACTTGCGTGCAGGGCTGTGGAAGCAGCGCAAGAATTTCGGTCATCAAAGCGTGCGTCTCAATTTCGTTGCCATGCAGCCTTCGTGTTCCAAGTGTCGTCTCCACCATTGCTCACTGCTGCGCATGAGGCACCCTGGCAGTATGCAAAGGGAAAAATACGAAAGCAAAAGTAATCAACTGCAAGTTAGTTGAAAACAGCTTATGAATAGTGTCTACCGCAGTTCTTTTATCAACGAGACACAAAACATTTTTATCGCACAACCTAAAGATGTAACGCAGCTTGCACTAAGTCGCGCAAGGCTGGATCACAGTGGGCCCGTAACTGGTCCTGGCTTGGGTAAGTTTTTGCCCTCTCACCCCTCTTCCGATCCACCCCTTGCTATCGTATACTATACATAGCTATGCTTGATCTTGTTTTTTATATCTTTTTGTACCGGTCCCTTTCTATCTCTTTCTGTCTGTTTTTGCTTTTCTCTTTTTTTCCCCGTTCTTTCTCTCTATTGTCTCTGTCTTTCTATGTCTTTCTCTTTCTCTCTCTGTTCTCGTTCTCCCCTCCTCTTTCTTCTCCTCACCTTCCCTTTCCCACCCTTTTGCTATACTATACTATACAAGGCTATGCTATTCTCTACTAGCGCGCCTGGATAGCCGAGTAGTTACGAGGCTCGCCTTCAGATTGTGGGTACGTGGGTTCGACTCTCTCCTCGCCAAGCATTTTTCTTTTTCTTTACTTCAATCTCTTTCTTTGTCTTTCCCTCTATCTTGCTCTCTTCTTTTCTCTCTCTCTCTGTACTCGCGCTATCTCCCATCAGAGTTATTGCACCCCACGCCTAGACGAATCGGTGCAGGTATTGAGAGAGTGATGCAGAAGAAAAAGAGAGCGACGATGAAGAAGATGGCGATGATGGCTTTCTATCAGCGACACACGGCACACCTCGAGCATAACGCTCAGCTGTAATAATCAGCAGCATGCGACACACACTCTGCAACACTTGAAAGTGAAAGCCTGCTGCACACATAATTAATGAAATGCAATCAAGGACCAGGCTTGTTGCAAAGTGTAACGAGTCACAGTGCGTGAGACACGCCACTGAGTTACCTTGGGTTTATAGGTCGATTGCATTGTTCCTCTCTCTATCTCATGAAGCTTTCTGCACTCGCATGGTGTTGCTCTGCCTTTGGGCACGGCACACCTTTGACCGATAAATGATGCCAACTGATGATGTCACATTTTTAAATGCGAAGCATTTCTTTGCATACTGCAAGCACTTCGGCGTTTCTATCTATCTATCTATCTATCTATCTATCTATCTATCTATCTATCTATCTATCTATCTATCTATCTATCTATCTATCTATCTATCTATCTATCTATCTATCTATCTATCTATCCACCTACGTCTGGGTGCTCTCGTGATCGCCTCCTTAACTTGAGGTCGACCAAAGTTAGTAAGGCAGGGTAAGAGGATTCGATGAATGTGTGTGGCTGATCGTTGCTCCAATAATATGAAAACCCCGTTGCGTACGTCGTCAAACTAATTTCTCCAGACACGTGTGGCTTATACCCGTATACCACGGGTCGCAGTATGCGGGTATGCGCCACAGGTGTTTGACAATTTATATCTAGCCAGGAACGGCGAGGACAGACATTGGTAATTTAAATGCGAGAGCGTTAAGAAAAACTGACAACGGCAGCGTTGACCCGACGAATGCAAAGAATAGAAATCAGAGTCCCAGCAGGAATCGAACCCAAGCATTCTGCGTGGCAATCAAGTATTCTACCACAGAGCCACGTCATGTCTCGAAACTGCTTTGGAAAAAGACCCTACGCAGGTGTAATGTTGGTGAAACGTCACTTGTGTTTGCAGAGCTGGCTATCTAATTTTCAAAACATTACATATGTACTCCTATGATGAAGGAGTCATGTCGGGTTAACGTCAATCGTATACTTAAGCGCCATCCACTGTAGCTGGTTCACGTAGCACTATCCAGGGCTATCCTCGCAAGCACAAGCGCTACATGTCACCTTACCGTTTCCGGTGTTGGTAATGCCCATGTGTCTGTTGGCATCGTTAAGCAACTGTAAACAACTGGTTATATGAAACATATGTGACTGTTCAACATATATCTGTGCGTACAACATTTGTACATATCTTTAGCGTCATTTCATAACGTTTCGCTTAATAAAAAAAATTCCAACCCAGTCAACTTACCTCCGCACGCTTCGCATAACATCGATTCCCATGGTACTTGGGATCTGGCGAATTTTTTTTTTCGATCTGTGACATCGTGGTGACACTATTGCAATCCCTTCCCTGGTACCCACTCGTAGGAGACCACGCGAGTTTTTTGGACAGGCCTCGCGAAGTCTTGCATAGTCATGGTCTGACGTATAGTGAAGGCGAGCGTCAACGTAGCCGCTCAAAGCTTCTTAAAGAACAACCTCAAGCGATAACTGCCATAAACACCCACCTTTTTCTTGGCGTGGATGCATACATACAACTAGGATTGCTGGCATCCGCAACGCTGCACGCTATGCACGAAAGGGGGCATATAGTTTTTTATTATCTTATCCTGCTGATGCGTTTGGGG
>JALIZH010021850.1:0-13500 GCA_030522465.1 Rhipicephalus appendiculatus | reverse complement strand
TGAGCCATTAAAGGCTTTCGCTGAAAATTCTAGCATGCCGCGAGTAGGCGACCTTATCCGAAGTTCGATGTCCAGTCAGCCACGCTCTCACACCGCTTTCTCCGATTTTGCTCTCACCGTTAACTGCTACAGCTACCACAAGCATCTATGAACACAGGGGTTTGTTTAATCATTAATCATGGACGTTAGTCGTCGGGATGCAGATGTATCGCTAAGCGTCAACGTCGATTCAACCACGTTTAACGGTGCTATAGCTGTCAAAAATCAATAGACGTTGTACAAGCTCTTATATCAAAGAAGAACGGCTATTTGGGCTCTAAAGTGCATATTGAAAGGGTTGGCAGTGCAAGCACGGAAGTGTTGAAGCAAAAGGCGTTACAGCGAGAAACGGCAGGCAAGGAGGGACGCACCCGAGCGCTGACTACCAACTGATTTGTTGTTCACGACACACATGTATATATATGTACAAACAAGTGAAATCTATTATCAGGCAGACGTCAGTAACGTGACACATTTCCGTGGAATGACCGACAAAACGAAGGTGCAATGATAACGATTAACGGAACACGGGTACAAAAGCGCGAATTCTTTTTCATGCAACGCCACCGAAGGCTGTCTCACGCATTCATCGTCAAACTTCGTAATATAATATGCCTCAGCAATTTCCCGTGTTCGTTTGTCTTTATGGCATTCCAACACACTCCCCGGCCAGAAATTGAGGCTGGCAGCCGCAACTTTTACAGTTCATCACGAGGTTGGATCTTATCCCTTTAGATACGTCATTCTTGTGATCTCCTAACCTCTTATTTAAACTACGCCCAGTTTGTCCTATGTCACTGCGCCCGCACGTTAAAGGAAGCCTGCACACCATGCCCACGGAGCATTCTACAAATTTCCTTTTTCCTTCAGCACTTCTCGGCTTGCGCTACAAATCCCTTTCAATATGCTCTCTTATATCAATGTACAGTAAGCACAAACTACTTCTGTAAGGGCACGTGTTACTTTCGTGTTTTACCGATTCCCATGACGGAGGGATGAACCATGTTTTTTTATTACGGTAGCAATTATATACACTCTCGGCTGATTTTTTCCGTCGCAGAGACTCCCCGGATATGTATACGTATGTGTATATATAAAAAAGGCGCAAAGAAAAATAAATCAGAAGAAAAAATTCTAAGGCACCCAACCGGAGATTCAACCTGCGACCCCTCGCTCCGCAGTGTGCTGCGTTAGACCACATAGCCACACGCCTTTTTTTTTTTTTTTTGCTTCATTGCCTGTTCCCACACATTATGTACCAATGACATAGAGGTAATAACAACAAATAGTGGCAGTCCTACTGGACAGACACTAATTTTAAAATTCCTTGAGAGCCTGTCAAGGGTTCCACCCGCGATAACCACTCAGGTACAAACTCTTGCGCTTTCTGAAGTTCAACAAATTTCGACATGCACTCTTGGAAGTACAGGGGGCTCATAAGTTCCCAGGCCACGCTCCAATAGGAATGCATGGGATAGTGGCCTGGGAACTTTTGACCAGCGCTGTACATTCTTGCGGGTCTTGCATCTGGATCGCCATAAACAGTGGAGGCATGTTAACATTATTAAGTCAAACGGCAAACCATCCTCATTATCTATTCGCCTCGTGTGCGACCGATGGCGACGCTGTGAACGGCGCTCCGTTGACGCAAGGGCGGGGATTCGGCTTTTGTCGTCTGCTACGCTCTGGCTAAAACAGCAGCAGATTTTCGGTGATAGTTCGCCTGCGTCGCACGGCGTTCCTCGACTACTAGCTGCATTTTATTCTTATGATATTCCTTGAGATGACTGCTAGCATTACATGAGTTTAAGAAACGTTAACATTTAACATATCTTCTGTATACCGACAGCCATCGCGGTCAGGTTCATGCCCCCGAGATCGTAGCGTCGCTCACAGGGCTGGATGGCGTTGAAATAGCTTACGTGAAAGCGCGAACGGCCCCGCCAAGTGAGTTAAAGAGAGTGTCCGCTGCTTTGAAATCGCAGCGCGATCAATTTTGCGGCTTATTCGCGAAAATCAGCGTTGTGTAAACAGACTTGAGATGAACGAAAATTCACGCTCCACCCCCAATTGTAGTCATGTGGACTTGTGCAGACACGACAGCCGACAAAATGAAATCGATAAGTTCATCGACCAGCGGGTTATTGCGGACCATTAGCATGGATTGGGCGAGCTGGATGCAAATAAGATCGCTCGGAATGAAACGCCAGCAGTGGTGCGCGTGGTGCAGTTCGACTCCTTATGATTAGAGATAGATACGTTCATGAGGCGCATTCATGTTTTCGATCGCGCAGTCCTGCTTACTCGACTGTGCGAGCCTGCCAATGGTAATGACAGGATGGCGCGCACCGTATTTCTAATGCTTGGGCAACGCGATCGGCTGCAGTGTTCGCGTTTCACTTGACACCGATAGTACAGCTTCGTAAACATTAGGAAAAATCGGCGAATGTGTCCAGGAAGAGGAGAAAGAGAGCTCTTTCCCACCATTCTTTTGGCCCCTGTGGCTGATTATTGTGATTCTTTACCGTGCTGTAACAAGATTGAATATTTTCAGCTGGGAGCCTTAGATTCCACATAAATGGCGAAAATCGACCGTCGGCGTCCCGCGTCGCCAGCGTCAACACGAGTTATGCGAAAATTCATCACATGATCACGTCGTCATGACATCCCAGACCGACAAAATTTGTGACGTCATAACGTCATGTCACATGATTACGTCATCACATGACATCGTCGCTTTGCTTTGCCTCCGTGATTGGTGGACCGATCTCGGAGGCGATGCAAAACCAGGTGATGTGTAGAAAGCTTCAATGCAAAACCACGTTACGTCCAGAAAGCATTCGGAGGGGACGGCGAAGGAACAATACATCGACTTAAGAAAAGATGGCTTTCACCTTCGAGTCAACTTCGGCAAATGCATAAGGAACTCGAGTCTCTCTAGTACAGTGATCGCACCAAGCCACATCAGGAGTCGACCGTTGAGACTGATTTACAGTATTTTATTGCAAATACATCTTTCCATGCGAAAGCTTTATATTTATCAACGTTAGTATGATTACACTAATTCTGTTCAGCATATTTTCAGACCACCGTGAACGGGTGAACAAACGTCGATTTATTAACGTAAGGATTAAAATATGTTGAAAAAAATAGAACAAAAACGAAAGAAAATCACTCCGGACAACCTACCGATATTTCATATCCCCGTTGTACATCCCCTTCAGACTCACCCTGTTTATTTCGTGTTTCAATTTAAAGTACTTACAACGCGCTTACACAGCAACTGCTAAAAATGTGTATTTAATCAAACGTTGTTGGCGGTAACGCCGCTTAATTTATTTGAATGACATCACACGTCGTTTGTCATGCTCCGAACATATGAATTGAATCGAAGGAGCAGGCTTGGCAACCTGAACACGCGCAGTACGCGGTATACATTTATTGCGCTTTAACGCAGACATGGAAGCTGAAGCCCGAACGCTGAAGTCAGTTATGAAAAACGCGAAGGAAAGTCATTTTGAGTGCGCCATGGCCATAGAACAGTCGCGAAAAGAAAAATTCACCATAGAAGCAGATGTACACATAGATGGCTAGCAGACGACAACAGGAGCAATCGACACAGAACGTGCTCCTGACGGCAACTCCGCTCGATTTCGATGGGCATTTTGCTTGAACATTCAGTACAAATTGCTTTATCAACTCGCCCACCAATGTTTCAATAACTCGAGCGCGATAGACAGGCTGGCAGCGTCGAGCAGCCTTCACGTAGCGAACGCGCGCGCATCCGAGTCCTCTCCCTGACGTCACACGCGAGAGGGCGGCACTCCAAGATCTCGAGGCGAATTGGGAGAAATCTGATACCATATGGATCCAACGGGAATTCCTTCTTGATTGTCATCTGCAGTGCATCCCGAAAATACACTCCCTCCCAGCAATGTAAAAAAAAAAAAAACGTGGTCAATAGTTTCTGGCTTATTACAAATGAGACAGTCTGACCCCCAAGGTAAAAAGAAACCCCGCTCTTCTAGAAATACCTTGATATGCAATGTACCTGTGTGAAGCCTAAAAAAAGGACTTAGGGGCGGGAGCCACTTGCATTCTTTAACCCGTTATGCATGCGCCGGCATAATAACCACAATTTATTTATACACACCATTTACCGCTGGCGCATTGCAGATCTCGCAGGAGCTTGTGCGTCTTTTCTATTACGCAACGCTACTACATTTTCTTTCAATTTGAAAAGTGCCCTGGAGACGCGCATGAAAGAGGCGTCCCATTCTGTGCCCCCTTGTGATGTGGAATGAAAACAAAACAAAACAAAAAAAGACGGACGGACAGACGGACATCCGGAGGGACGGACGGAGACCGGACGGACGGACGGACACCGGACAGACGGACATCCAGACGGACGGACATCCGGACGGACGGACGGAAGGACATCCGGACGGACATCCGGATGGACGGACGGACAGACGGACATCCGGACGGACGGACGGACAGACGGACATCCGGACGGACGGACGGACAGACGGACATCCGGACGGACGGACAGACGGACGGACGGACGGACATCCTGATGGACGGAAGGACAGACGGACGGACGGATGGACATCCGGACGGACGGACGGACATCCAAACGGGCGGACGGACGGACATCCGGACGGACGGACGGACATCCAAACGGGCGGACGGACGGACATCCGGACGGACGGACGGACAGACGGACATCCGGACGAATGGACGGACATCCGGACGGACGGACGGACATCCAAACGGACGGACGGACGGACATCCGGACGGACGGACGGACAGACGGACGGACGGGCGGACACCGGACGGGCGGACACCGGACGGACGGACGGACGCCGGACGGACGGACGGACACCGGACGCCGGACGGACACCGGACGGACGGACACCGGACGGACGTGAGCATGAGACATTAAAGGCTTTCGCCTTAAAACTCTCATATAGAGGTGGTGATTGAAGGGGACGTTTCGCAAGCAATGGCGCAGTTGCGAACACGAAAACTTGCCATGTTCAACGCGCGTACAGGCACAACCCTGCGTTTCGCCATCAGCCTTCCGAGTCTATACGGAACTGGTATATGCAAGCGAGTTCCGAGAGCTCTTGCTTGCATACGTTGAGCCTTCCGGACAGGGGGTGCGCTGAACCACAAAGGCCGTAAACACTCATGTAGTCAGCAGGTGAGAATAATAACAACGAAACACGGTGAGTTTCGGCCCCGTCACATGGAGTGATGAACGGTGCGACTGCACAAGAGGTGATGCAGCGAACCCCGAGATGGCCCTCCGTGGACTGGACGAAAAAAGAGGTCGCAATCTGCCCTTCCACGTACGCTTGTTACAGACAGAACCTTTGCATGTCCAAGTACCCGGGCTGGTTAGTTGGTTGGTTGGCCAAGTGGTTTCAGTGGTGCAACTAGACGAGGAGCGCCTGGCCTTTGAGCGTAATTAACCGAGTTGCATGAGAGATGGCAACCCTACTGAAACGTTCCGTATGTACGGAAACCATAGATACGGAATTATTGGACTACGGAAAGCCGTATTATGCGGAAATCCGCATTTATGGAAAGCCGTATCATGCGGAAATCATGCGGCAATCCGCATTTTACGGAAAGCCGTATTATGCGGAAATCCGCATTTATGGAAAGCCGCATAATGCGGAAATCATGCGGTTATCCGCATCTTATGGAAAGCCGTAATAATTATGCGGAAATGAAATCGACGTCCGAATCTGGTGGAAAGCAACTTAACGTGGAGATTGAATGGACATCCACGTCTTGTGTAAAAGCAGTACTGCGTAGAAATTGTCAGAATATCTCTTTCTTGCAGGATAAGGAAATGAAAGATTGGTATCTTTCTAAAACAGTCTTGATGCACGAATCAAATAAGCTTTTAAAGAAAAGAATATGCGAAGAAGCTACTGAATTAACATGCTAGACATTATAAGCTGTGGTCACATTGCAACAAAATAAAGCAGTGTTTTATGTAATACACAGAAAAATTTAATAAAATTGGTAATTTGAAAGGCAGCTAGCCCTGCTGCAATGACTAAAATTTGTTTTATATGTTCGTACGCTCTAGCTGTGTCGAGAGCCATACCTCAGTGTTGACGGTACTCAAATGAGGTGACCCTGCACAGTCATTTCATGAGTTGTACGTCTTCCACAGAATGGTGGCACAAAACATAGTGCAACAACAGCAATTTAGAAACAAAATCTTTATGATTAAATAATAATCACGGCGTTGTTAAGGTGTGGTGTTGTGTTCATCTCTTCAACACCTTGAGAAGATCGACGAAATGCTGGTTGAGGCTCCGGCACCGCTGTGCAACCGGGACGTCACTGCCATGCACCTTGATGTGTTCTTCACAGGCACCTGAATACATAAATGATGAACAAATATGATGTCACACACACATGTAAGCAGCTTGGTTCACGTGATAATAACACGCAGTCTTAGAAGAGAAAAGTGCCCAAATGAGCTCTGCTGCATGCAAGAAAACGTAATGGCATGCTTATCACATGGAAACTAACTAGGTGGTTTTTACTATTTTGAATGGTATAATAAATCCAGGGAAATCTCATTACATAACATCGTGAATTAAATGCTTCCTGTACACTCACCGAAATATTAAGAATAGCCAGTAAAAGCCCTTAAAGGGACCCTGAAACGGTTATTTGAAGCTTTGTCAGCGTTTAGGTAGAGCATCATCGAACCATTGGCACCACAAATTTCGCTGCACGCCGTGTACCGAGGCGGCTACGGCCAATTATATCATACCCTCCTTCTTACCCCCTGCCTTGCCTCCTCAACTCATGATACACGCTGGCATCGCTCGCGATCGCAGAGCTCATGTGAGCACACTCGATGATTTGAGCTTCGCCCGGTGATGACCTTCTGAGACTGCACGCCGACAGGTTGCGTGCATCTCGGAGACCATAGCCCCAGTGCGCCCGGCAGCACGCACGCCGTCTGGCAACAGAGACATCGCGGAGGGGTTGATATCTGCTCCAGCAGGTGCCGCCACCCTACCAGCCAATTTTTCGTGCGCGCACACCGCAGCCAATCAGATCGTGCGCAGACTGCGTGTCATACTGGGGAGGGGCGGTTCAAAACGCGTTGGGCTGAGCCGCAGTGATCTGCAGCGATACGCAGCTTTATAGCGTTGTAATCAATTACACAGTGTACGCAGAGCTTAAATTAGTCTGTAAATGAGCCTTAGGACTTGGTCTACTGGCTCAATGTGTTTGTACAAAATCGTCAAAACCGTTTCAGGGTCCCTTTAATGTACATTTTATAGTATGTACATGTACATTTACTGCCTTTAAACTTTACAGTTTGTGTGCAGTAATGGCATCTTGAACAACCTTGTAAAGTGAAATGCTGAAGCTAATGAAGACGAAAAATCAGCATGAAAGCAGGCAGGATCGTCTGCTGCGATTAGAAATATGTGCCAGCCAGACTACTATAGCCCACCCAAACAGAAATAGGGGAGCAAAGTATGTGAGCAGAGTAACTGAAATGAAGTGCCAACAAGAGAGTTAGGTGCATGTCCTATCTGTATAAGTATTAAAGGGCCAGTCAACAGGCTCCGACTTTTTTTTACACCCCCCCAAACAAGCTCGCTAATTCGTACAGTAGACTGCGGCGATCACGTTTTCCGAATATTACAGCGCTGCGCGCCACGCAGACCCTCCATTTCGAAAAACAATTCCCGTGCTTCTTTCCTACGCCTGACCAATCCTCCTTGTACGCGCAGTGACGCAAAGTCACCGATCGGAGACTTGACGCAGCAGTGAGCTCGTCGATTGGTCCTTTGCCCTACGAAACGGCGCCTTGGGCCTGCGGTGATGCAGTTTCGGCCGCGCAGTACGCATTTTCATTTTTCTGTGCTGCCCTCTGCCGTTTTGTAGAGCCCTACCGGGAGAACAGTATTGCCAGAACGAAAGCCTCCGAGATAGAGGCGTCTCGCTACTTTACCACTAGGGGAATGGTGCTCTTCTCATCGTGCTGTTTCTCCGCGCCGCTATGACACGTGCTCATGTGGGGGGGAGGACCTGCTCAATCGTTGGCTGCGCGCCGATGACGTATCACTGACGTCGTGTCACGTTGCCGAAGTGGGCGGAGTCATGATGACGGGCTACGCCTCCCCCTCCCTACGGCGGAGAAGGGTGGCGAGGCCGCGCGAATATTTGAAACCAGCTGAAACGGATGTTCTAACCCCTGTAACTTCCTTATTAGAGCACGTATTCGCAAAATTCTTGCGGTAGCATGTTCACATAGCAAAAGTGCACATATTTCTCTTGATAACAATTTTTGGACCTCGGGGTTGTTTACTGGCCCTTAAGCCGTAGTACATACAGTGTACTCATCACATTTTAAATACCGATGTTTAAAATAACTGCACTATTAATAATGTAAAAGGTGGTCGAGCCGGTCGAGCGACCACAGAAGTGAGCGGTAATGTTGACTTTTCACGCCACCTGGCATGGCTTGACTGTTTAGCCGCGTGAGCGGTGAAATGACACGCATAACAAACTTTTGGTTGCTGTGAACAAAAGCATAGCCTTTGAGATCGTAATGAAAAGATGGCTGACGTTTGTTTCCCCTGTTGCACTGGCGTGGTCTCATCATCGTTATTTCTCAGTTCATGGTAGTGGTTGCTGTCGGATTCCTTGAGCAGGCAATGTGGCGTGTGCTTAGTTCTTTGATGCCTACTACAACTGTTGGTGGCAAAAGAATCGCATACGTTGATTAGATTTCTGCGGATGATGTCACTTTTAGCTATACAGTTTTATCCATCAACGAGATCATGGCTGAGTGCCCGCCAATGCATGTACCAGTGAAGAAGCTTAGGAGTTCATGAACCAGGGGCAATTTTCTTCAATTGCTTTCGGGGGGTACTTCCACTTTCGTGAAACATTTGATTGGCCGGGATGCTACTAAATTTATTCCAAGGATATGACACTGCAGGTGCTCGAAAAAGTTTTCGTGTTGCTTAGGCATGAGCACAAGACAATTTTGCACGTTGTTTTTAAGCACATGCATTGAAGAAAATTCTGCGCCACTCAATATTTTTTCCCTTTTACAGCTTTTTAGCTCTTTCATTTCCTAGCTCTCATGTTTATTTCTCACGGTCCCTTCAAAAACATATCAGCGGTGTTCTACTGTACATCTCATCTAATGTTACTGTAAGAGAAACTACATGGAACAACGCCCTGCTCAAGTGCAATGAGAGACTGCAATTTGGAAACTGGACTTGTGGGAAAAAAGCTCAAAGTAAAGCAAAGAAACGGACATCTCGCAACCTAGCTGCCATCGCAGGACAGGAAGTTTAGAGTGTGCGTTACAAGAGAAGAACAAAAAAATTTGGTTAATAGAATTAGTACTGCACTCGTAATGTAAGCATAATATGCGCAATATCTGGTTAACCTTAACCAGCATAAGAAAAACTACAACAATGAATATTGTAGCCTGAGATTCAAGACCATCAAATGCAGCGAAGGACATTCTGTGAAACAAGACATTTGAAATTGCTAGGATAAAAAAATTTACTTCTAAATTTTTTTGGCCAGTCTCTGCCATAAAACTGACGTGAGCTTACAAAGACCAATACATGCAGAAGTTTTAATGATCTGTTGTGTATATCAGATAAAGAAACTGTGTCCATCAAAAATCATTGCTCTGTCGCTTCCTGGCCTGTTATACCACAATACGGCACTTGAAATGCCGTGAAATTGTGTAACTATCTTGTGCCATGCACACGAACCAGACTGCCACTGCAGTGCACAACACTGTCACAGAATAGTGCGAGAAACATGACGACTGCAAAAACCACCGTCCACCCTAATTTTTTGCTGTACATGTTTAAAATGGTAATACTCACCCAACCGAGGTGCTTATGATAACAAGCCCAAGCCCACATGTACGGCCTCCCGTAAGTAAAACTGCAGCATTTAATCTATGGCGAGCTTCTTGAGACTCTCACGTTGGAACAAAACTCAAGCATAATGCAAAATTTTGGCAGCACTCAGCTCTAGAAAAAAACTAACACAGCTAATATTCCCTGATGCATCTGTGCATTTACCGAAGTGATGAAGCTACAGTAATCTGCGGCGGTAGCCGCAACGATTTTGCAACTTCTGAAAACCACTTGGGGCCACTAACAGGACCAGTGCAAAAGTTGACACTACCTGGCTAAAGAAATGTCCACGCTTGCACCCCTATTCCTTCTAGCCACCCCGGCTGAATTTGACGCATTATTTCTTCACTTGTGGCAGGACAGAAACATAACTACTGAAGCACTCACACTGGAGAGCGTGAAGTTCCTCTGGGCGTGGTCGCCTTCTTCCTCCGTGATGAAACAGCAGCATAGTGCACTGGTAATGCACTCCCGGCGCTGGTTTTCAATGCCCCCCAGTGCCTTCCTGTGTGTCACAGGGAGCTTGGGGGTCTTTGGTCTTTTCTGGAGCCTACTGCCGCTTCTGGTTTTCCACTTAAGATCAACCTGCGCAATTTCGTGGATGAGGTCTATTAGAATTGTAAATTACGATATCCCAATTTCCGCATCGGAAGCAAACACACATTTTCTCGTGGCACATTGAGGCATCCCTTCTTAAACTTAAGGCAAACTTTATTTACAATCCAACTGAAGCTGAACTTGACTTTGAAGTTGCAAGTTTATTATGTACTCTATAAAAAAAAAGCTCATCCAGAATAACCACAACTCCAGTTGCACAGGGAAACAACATTAGCTGGATGTCTGGGCAGCTTCTTTAATAGAATGGCTTACACTGACACTGATGGTGCAAATATACTGAAAAATATGCAAAGATTTCCTGATAAGTTTCATGCAGCGCTCACATGTAGGACAACGGATGGAAAAAAGTCACAAGACGACGTCCGTTGAAGCACACAAGACACTGTCTGTTGTCCTACTCAAGAGCAGTGCATGAAATTCATCATCAGCACCAACCAATTTGCTCAGTTCACAATCTTGATAAAGACTTGCTCATTAAAGTGACCGACAACTGGCCAGAATGTGCGAGTAGATCTAGGTGGAAATAAAAATACCGTGAACTGCAGTGCATCTGTGCATTTAAAGGTCCTAAAAATCAGTCTGTCACGCAGCCTAGTAGAAGAGATCCGATGCTGCACTATCAGTCCTTATGTGTACTGTAAATAGTCTGATGCTTTTATGTGCACCATAATTACTGCTCTGAATTACAGTATATAACTATACTATTACCCATCCCCACTGTATTCTGTGCTGCTTGTGAGCAGGAGGAGTTGACACCAAAGAGCAGCGCTGCTGTCGTAGCAAACTGTGGGACATATCGAGCTGCTGCCCATGCATGCAACATGCATGCATGCGCAGCAAACTGCAGCGCACAAACATGTAATGCTGTCACGCTCACCTCCCACTGTTTGCACCCTGTGTTGAGTGACACAACTTCATAGCAGCCGAAGATCCAAAAAATTCTTAACATGTTTCACGGCACTTTCTGTGTTACCATTCCATGTTTTCATTAAGGTCATGTCAAACAAAAAGAAACGAGCCCTAAAAGTTCCCTTGATTCAATCATGGTAAGACACTCTGAACAGTAAGCTTTCCATTGCACTAAAGAAAACAGCTACCATAAAAATTTATTGCCGGTCACTTTAATTGATTTATGCTTTGAGCCATGTTAATATGTTAAACGGGTGTCCTGCTTAACACAATCTGGTCTATATGAACTGTGAAACAGGGCACCATATGCTGGACGACACACGCAGAGCTTGAGCCAAATATTCCTAAACTGATCCTAGCTTTCTGTTAAACATCCTTGTGCACTACAACAACACATCTCGAGCTAGTTGGTTGATCATAATGAGGCGAAAACAGCGCGCACTTGACCGACAGAGGGAACAGCGCCTGTACCCTGTGCTCCCTCTGTCTGTCCTCATCAAGAGCGCCCTGTTTTCGCCTCATCCTTACGCAATTTTCATTTTATAGCCTTGCTCGCTGCATGTTCTTCATGCCATTAAAGCCTGTGATGTCTAGCCCATATAATGTTGTATGAAAATGGAATTCAAGATTGCTAAATTCGAAGCTAACGAAGTGCATCCAGCACCACTTTCTGTAGCCATTCCTCAGGCAAGTGGCAGAAAGACTGATTCTTCAATACATACCTTACTTGCATGCGCTACAAGAAAGAGCCAACTCTGACACTGTCACACTGGTGCATTCTGTTAGCCGCTTCGATTATGAGGTATCTTTTGTAACAAACAACAGAAAATATAAGTCGCATGAGGTGACATGTGGTGTGCCCTCCCTTACACCTACACACACGTACACAAACACACAAGCAAAACAACTTATTAAAAAGGGACCGAGACACACACAGTTAAGATGAAGGGAACTGAGTGTTGCAGAGTGATGAGTGGGCTGAGAAAGGATATGCTATTGATACTTCTTTTGACCATCGAGTAATGCAACGACTTTAAAAAAGCAAAAGCTGTTTGTTCCCACATAGTAAGTACAGCAAGAATGTTTACTTGGAGTGAAACCAAAAACTTGTACACACACTTTTGAAATCAGACACATGAGACATGTAAGCTTATGCAGCCTGTAATATTAAGTACTATTATTTTTGTCCCATTATGCATTAATCAAGCACGTCACCGAGTGTGTTCACGTCTACCATGATATATTTTAAACATACACCAGCTGAATAGTCAACAAAGTTTTTAGAGCATTTATAAATTTATCCAAATCAACTTACATCGACTAGGCAGGTACACTATTCGCCTAAAAGCAAGAGGTATAAAGTGATTCCTACGTTACACCTATTTTCAGCAATTTTCAGCAATACAGGGCAAAGTGACAACAGTTTGTTTAAAAACCCCTCTGATTATAACATGGAAGAAAGCACTCTACCGGACTATCTTACACTGCTTATAATGTCGTGACCACTAGATGATGTCTCATAAGCAGGGTATCTCCTCTCATGCAAGGGACAATCGCTCAGCCTTCTGAGTTTTCTGTGAAACTTTTCTAAATTTCACATGTCATAATGACTGATTTATTGTGAACAGATTCTGCTTGCACAGCAAAAGTTAATTCTTACAGTAATTGCAATAAAGGGCCCCTAAACCACCTCCAATAATTTTTCAACATTGCAAGTGAATGCGTGCATCGAGTTCAGAATAGTGTCATGGTCAACAATGCCAAGTGCGGCAGCACTATGAGCCACGGGTGCCCCACAAGTTCCTAGAAACAATCTTTTCTACTCTCCGAGCCTTTCAGCAGTGTTCACCCCCTCAGTGCTCACCTTAAGTCAAAGTTTACATCTGGAGGGAAACAGCGCGAAAGACGAAGGACCAGCCAGAGAAGGACACAAACAACAGTGCGACTTACAACAAAAGTTTATTCGTCAACCATGCATTATATACCT
>JALIZH010021848.1:0-41833 GCA_030522465.1 Rhipicephalus appendiculatus | reverse complement strand
CGTCGACATCCGCCATTACAGCGTTCGATGCAACTTGCGCTTTAGCCTTCCGATTAGAGATGTGCACGGGCCGCATTTTCTGGGGCGACCTGCGCTCCGCTGACAGCGTCGAAACCCCGCCCGAGCCCGATGCTAAAGTGTTGAGAGCCCGCCCGGCCCGGCCCGACGTACATAAACCCAAAAAAGCCCAGGCCAAGCCCGGACCGACCCGACGTTATGACTGCTTGCTGCGGGAGCCAATTGCTGATATTGTTTTTGCGATAATGCGCCATTTTAGTTTCACCACGCAGCGCGAAATGCGCTGCGCGGTGGAAAACCATTCCGGCTCAACGTCTATATTTAGGGCTTGATTCGGGCTTTGCATTTGGCCCGGCCCGGCCGATAAAAAACAATGTAGCCCGAGCCCGGCCCGGGGCCCGCGATGAGAAGGCGTCAGCCTACCCTGAGTCCGGCCCGTGGGCCGGGCCGAGCTCGGGCTCTCGGGCTACCCGGAGCCCGTGCACACCTCTACTTCCGATCACAGCATCTACAGTCAGGTACAACGGTAGATGACAGTGGTATTTTCATCTTCTAGTGCGGGGTAGCAAACGGTGTGTTTTGTTTCCTGCTGACTTCCGTGCCTTTCACTCGTTTTTTTCTCTCTCTCGCCGGCACCGAGAAGCTCACGTTCTAAACTGACAAATGCCGAACTGTCGGTGGTCCGGCAGTCGGAGAATGTGGCCAGGAACATGAGCGAGACTACTCATTTAGGTTAGAACCATAGGCGTGCGCACGAGGGGGGGCAGGGGGGGGGGGGTCGCCCTCCCTAGTCACCTAAGAAGGGGGGCGCCAAAACTGCTTCATACATTGACTAAGGGGGAGGCGCCCCCCTCTAATCACATAAGAGGGGGGTGCAAAATCTGCCTCATACATTGAGTTTGTGGAGAGGGGGGGGCGCTGCGAGGAACCTTCGTAGCCCCCCCCCCCCCCTTCCCTTCCTGAACGGGAACTCTGCGCACGCCTATGGTTGGAACCTAAGAAGAACGTCAGCTCCGCCAACAGCCTTCACTGTCAACGCCAACAGCCTTCACCCACAGAATTTGCACAAATGCTCCATCCAATAGCGTTTGCTAATTTTCGTGACGTCAGTCAGTTCTCGAGCGTTTCAGATAGCGGACAGTTCTCCATACACACAAGTTTGTATCGCTGATTCGAGGTCGCAAACTCTTTTTTAAAAATTTCTTCAGGTATTCTGACGAAACACCGCCTCTTAATACGCTCAGTATTTACGTTAGGCGAGAAAAAGTACTTATGGTTCGAGCGGACAACTGTCTTTCACAGTTTAAGATCCGGCGTGCCGCGGTTTTCTGGGTGGACAGGGGGTAGCCAGAAGTTCTTTTCGGGTGTGGGGGGCGGGGGGCACCTCCTTGATTTCGGGAGGGGCACCTCCTTGAAATGGCCATTTCTCGCTCTGTATGCCATGGAGAAAACAAATTTCGGCGGGGGGGGGGGGGGGGCGCAGGGTCCCGTTGTGCGCCACCGCCTGGCGACGCCACTGCGGGTGGCGCTGCCTTTTTAGGGGCGAAGCACCTTAGGGTCTAAGCTTGTCGGCGTGTCATGTACTCACGGTATGTCATGCCGTCACGGTCCACCATAAGCGGCTAGAGAGAGGGTTGCGTCGTATAGGGAGGAGAAACATTTACCACCGTGGAGAGCTTCGCGACGTCGCGCGTCGCATGAGTGTCGTCGCAAACTCATGCGACGAGGCTTTGCAACGTCGGCGTCTCATGGCGGTACGGTGTGCCATGTCGTTACGGTGTGTCGTGTGGTCACGGCCCATCACAAAAATGGGTATGCTCCGCAGAAATTGGGTGAATCCCGCTACTCGCCACCGGTCCACTAAAAATCGAGGAGGCAACAGTGATCCCAACAAATAGCCGACGACGTTGATGGAGCTCAAACACCCTTCCCTACATGCCGTGGGGAGCAGAAACCGGGCATGAAGGGAAGAACAAGCACCACCTTAGGGTAAGCTGCATACCGGTGCAGTTTTCCGACGACGTTAGTGGAGCTGAAACAGCCTTCCCTACATGCCCGGTTTCAGGCTTGGCACCACCAGAGCCTCACCAGAGAAATCTCTCTCAGAACACTGCATGCTTCGCCCCTCCCCAGGTTTCACGTTAGTGGAGCTGAAACATACTTCCCTACATGCTTCGCTCCTCCCCAGTGTTTTAAAGACGATAGTCATTCTTGGGATACTTCAACGCAGAAACTTTGGTCTGTCGTTCTGTCTGTCACACGATTCATCCACCTGACCAGGTCTGTCTGTCTTTTTGTCTGTCACACGATTCATCCACCTGACCAAAGTTTAAGCACTTGCTGAACGCCCAGCCATCTTGAACAGGTGGCTGCGTTCATACTTGTGAACATTGTCGATCAAAAAGCAAATATTACGCATATCTGAGGCGCAACATCAATATGTAATTATTAGGTGGTGTGTTCCTTCAATACAAAATACATAGATGCATAATTCTAAAGACCCCTGTGTTTCTTAGGCTGCGCTGAATATGCGATTCTATGCACGAAAAATCCTGGCAGTGGCTCTGGGTTCTACACAAGCTCATGTTTCCCGATGCCACTGCCAGATGGCGTCCATATCTCACGCAGCGCCTCTATTTTTATCAATGCCAGCCAGGCGCAGCTGATTCAGCATAGAGTAGGCGCTGTCTGAGGCAAGGCAAAACATAGTAGTATGGCCGGCACAAGACTATCGTCTTTCGACGACATTTGCAGCGAAGCACGCAGATACCCGGTCAATTTTTTTCTTAGGTTGTAACCGAGCTTAGTCACGGAGGCGTTCCTGCTTAGGTCATCTCGGCGGAGCTATGTTGCAGGCGAAGGCTGATCACGTGACGCTGCGCTCCCTCATGATTCCATTATATCATCCGTCCATGCCCTTAAAGGTCGGGCGCAGCTAAGATTCCACACAAATCTGTGTGCTCTTATGTAGTAACCCTACGTTACCGTGGTAACCGAACGATTGCAGCGCCGTAAGTTTCCTCTGGCGACGTTTTGCGGAACTAGAAACGTGACGCATTAAGACATTCACCCTTGTACGTTTCCGCCCGCTCTGTCCTCTACCACGACTCAATAATGGCGGTGATATTTATTTGCATTCGATTTCGAAACAGGACGCCAACAGACAATATTTTTCTAGCGATCATTTCTTCTGATCAGGTTTTATTGAAATGAAATTAAACATTGCTTAGCATTTGGGCTGTCTGTTTCTGACCGTGTGCTTTCTACATTCAATACTATATTTTCTATTTATGTAGATTGTTGACGGAAGCGCCACCCTTGGGTAACGGCAGCCGCGGCGCTTCTCTGATACTCCACACCAATAGTTGATAATCGGAGGGCCTTCTTTTGGTAATAGGAAAGAGTATTCGGAAGTGGGGGGGGGGGGTGGAGGGCAGCTCTGTGAAGTAGGTGAAGTTTCGACTGGAGGAGGATCGTGTCGTAGTAGAGGATAAGACCTCCAGGTCATGTTACACATGCGCAAGTAACAGTATTCGGACCAGTTTGAACTCTTATCCTCCGAGCATCGCGCGCACGTATGTTCACTTCCGCGTTTATGGCTAACTCAATATTGAACGGCGGCCATAAGGCACTGGAAGTATAAAAGCTGCCGCGCTGCAAACTCGTCTCCGGCATCGAGATGCGTGTGTCACCGTGTCCGATAAAGCCGTACATTTCACTGGTGTTCGTCACAGTGTTTGCGACGAGATAAACTGCGCATGCGCTGATGCGTGTTCGGTCACACCGAGGCGACAACGCCGTCTGGGAGTATGGACGGTGTCGAGCGCGATGCGTAATTCAGGTTTCATCCTGACACTGATAGTGCTGCGAACAGTCGCATCAGTTGATATACAGTGGATTGTGTTCGTTCTTTGCTGGGGCTAAGAAATAAGAGAGGTGAAGGTTAGGAATGAACAGAAATGTTTATGTTGCGTGATCAGATTGAAAGTGATAAACTGGGTTGAGGCGTAATCACGTGACAGAGCGGCAATTCTTGTGAGGCCGCCCAGAGCGAGCGAGGCAGTCGGTAAGTTCACTTGAGGAAAGACTTTCCAAGATGTCTGGATCTTTAAGGTGAGCCGTTATGCCGACTGTTGAAATATCTGGGTATCGAGGGAGTCGGTTTTTAGGAGGTTTCCTACTACCCGCATTGTCACAATACAGGATCCGTTTCCAATACATGCGAGTGCGTGCTTGTTTGAAGAATCGAAGGCAATGCTTTCGTTTTTAAATGATGAAAGCGGAGCTTGTGAAAGGACACGTCCGAAATCGTTCGTAAATGTCGATATGTGTCGCTCACGTTAAGCCTATTTCGGACGGTGCGGAACCAGTTGAACACAGTCAGGATGAGCGTCTGATGAACGTGTCGAGTGGTTACTCTCTTTGGTTCCTTTAAAATTGGACGTCGTCATACTTTTTTTTTTGCACATCGTTATGAAGTCGTGTGGCGACTGGCAGTGTATAGGTATCCACCGTTAAAAAAAGCTGTGCTACTGAAGAGCACAGCTGGGCCAAATGTTCAGCTGTGAATTTCTCTGCCGAAAAGCAGTGGTCCATGCCCTGGCGTTATTTAGCGCTTTTCAAAACGTATTGTCGGACTGGTTGGTTCATGCTTGATCAAAAGTGTCAAGACGCAATCCAAAATGCAACACAACTTTGCCTAAAACTCTTGGCGCTTTGGTTTTGCTGTTTAACTGTTTTGATCAATTCAGCGCCTGGCTTTTCGAATGTAAAGTGTGCCTTCCTTGCTTTAATTCTAGTTTCACTACCATGCATCAGTCCGGACGTAGCTCTGAGAAATCAGAATTAAGGAGTAAAAACGGGTCATCTTCATCTGGTTTCTGTAGCCTTTTTCTACTCGACAGCGTACAGTCGTCCACAAGCTTAATTCGAACTATCCGCAGCGTGTCCTGAAATGGTTTGACTCTAGCGCCGCGTACCTTTGGGTTCTGTTGCCAAGATGCTACCAATGCATGTTTACACACTAGGCGAGCATACCGAGGTATTATATCTCGGCAATAGCGCCCAGCGCTTGGCGAATGGCATCAGTCAAACCTGTCGAGGCCACGCTGCGGAGCGTTTGAGTTAACCTCGCTGACGACTGCACACTCGACATACAGGTCCGCCGCCGTGCAATGAATGTGCTCGGCTGTTTATCCGGAGGTCGCGGCTTCGATCCCGGCCGCAACGGTCACATTTCGATGGAGGCGAAATGCTGGAGGCCCGTGTACAGTGCGATGTCAGTGCACTTCAAAGAACACCAGACTGTCGAATTTCAGGAGCCCTCCGTGTACTACGGCGTGCCACATGATCGCACCGTGGTTATGGCACGTTGAAAGCTAGGATATTGCTACATACGACGTAAAAATAAAGCGCAGATCGCTGGCTCAGAGCACCTCACGTTTGTAAGGGTTCAAGAATCGCTAAGACTCAAGCGTTGCGCGTTAGTACACTGTGACGGATTGCGTCTGAAACGTTGAACAGCGATTGAGCGCTGTAAACAACCAAACATAACTTTGGTTTGGGCGAGCTGGTTCTTCTATGTGTCTTTGTCCGTGTGTTTTCTAGCGCTGCACCCCCAAAAAGTTTGAAACAACCGAAGTTCGAACAAAACGGCGAACACCCTTCCTTGGGAAGGAACCTTATATTTTTATTTTTTGTTGCGCGTACGGAGTTACGTAACAGGCACGACGGTCCCTAGCAGAATCGCACGAATGACCAGCGGGATTTTTCAATGCGAGACTTGTATAGATTGCACGCATGTACAAATTCACGGCGTGAAATCGCACCGTTTGTCTCGGCTTTTACATAGCACGACGCCGCGTAGTACATGACTTGGAAAGCAAATGAGTTCTGTGGAAACCCACAAGGTGGCGGAAGGGTTAAAAAAGGGAATATAGACAACCACCTGTTGTAGCGACCGCCCGGAAAGGCGTTGGTCCTGGGTTCGAACCCCGGACCAGGACGAATTTTTCGGCAACTAAAAAAGCTTTTCTTTCTGAGAAATCCGTATGGATTTCCTTGTGGCTTCGTGCTACAAGCAGGTGGTTGTCTATTTTCTCTTTCATGACTTGGAAAGGAGCGAAAATTAGAACCGAAAAGGAAATGAATGACTGAAAAAAAGTCACAGTTTCACCGCAAGGGTGAAGCAATGAATGCGATAGCAAAAAATTGTAATGTTATACGAAGTGAGGCTGGCAGCTAACTCTTTTTGGATCCGATCTCACGCAACTCTAGAAAACGCTTGTTTAAGAGAAGGTAGTGTCTATATTGCCGGCTGCCGGCCAAGTATATCGGTCGACCGGATGCCGGCAGTTCTTTCCTATTGGAGGCCTGTGACTTCTCTGCGGGACAGCCCCCTGTACTGTCTGTACGCCATCGGCTGTCCCACGTGTAGTTGGTAACTGCGCTCCACGTGAACGTGTGGCTCTTTTTCTCGTCGCTGCCACTTGTCAACACAAAGTGCCGCCAGATCTGACTGGCCTTATAGTGAGCAGTAGCCTATAGTGACGGCAGGTAAGGAAAGGCGCTAGTAAAACTGGCCTTATAGTGAGCAGTCGCTCTATAGTGAGAGCAGGTTGCGCTATACTGAGTCGGCGCAGCAGGCGCGCTAGTTAAAACAGTAGGAGAGCGAAGCGATCCGTGATACTGAGAGCAGAGTATTAAGAGAGCGAAGCGATCCGTGATAGAGAGAGCAGAAGTTACCTCTCCGGAAAACCGTCGACGTATAAATCTGGCGGCAGTCTGGCCCAACACTGACCCCCAAATCTGGCAACAGACTTCTGCGACACCAAACAGAACCCTGCCTGCGATTATACATGATTGATGTTTGCTCCGTGTTTGTATCCTCGTAATGAAGCACAAAACAAGGAACTTTGCGCAGCCACGCTTCGATCAACACCAAACCAGAACAGCCAGTGTGCCGGCAGATAAGTCACATGGTTACGGGCAGCCAATAGGGAAAAACTGCCGGCAACTTTTCTTCCGGGATAATATGCCGGCTGCCGGCACTATAGGCGCGTCCTTAAGAGAATTCTCTTCGCGTTGAGAGCGCAGCACGTAGAAGGGTACACCGGCCGCGCCCGCGCTCGTAAAATCGAACGTCGCCCCCCCCCCCCCCGCCCGCTGTTGGCCGCCGAGAAGGGGAGATAACGCTCGCGCCCCCGCTCGTAAAATCGAAGGTCGCTCGAGGGACCCCCCCCCCCCCCTCCCCTCGCGTCTTTTCACGCTCACGAACGACGGGCGGGGCCGGTTATATATATACATATACATATACGGCAAATGACGCCGACGCCGACGGCGAAAACCAGCCGCGAGTGTCCATATAATTGCTATCGCAATAATAATGAATGAAGAGTCCGTAGTGTCGAAAGTTCGACGGCTCCTATTCCGCGGTAACTGTAGCTGCGTGCTCCTTGTCCTATGTATACGTGCTGTGCGTGACGTTATCAGCGAACGCAGACTTATCTGGCTGTGTTCCAGCTTATTCTCGGCACCGTTTGTCCTATTATCCTGCCAGCTGTTTCATCTCTCGTCCTGTATCCTATTTCGTACCGATATCCAATTTCTTGCGTGCCCTTTTTACTTTTATATCGCGCGTGCAAAACTCTGCACGTTGTTGCGTTTTGCACGCACAATATTGTTTTTGTTAGAACGGTGATGCGAGCGCGCACTCTTCGTCAAAATGGTACGCTTTCTGTGACTATCAGGCCGGCTACATGTATGGATGGCTTGCAATGACTCCGCTGAAAACGACATGTTGGTGCGCTGTAGTGCGAGGTTTGTGACGTCGCATCACTTCCAACTTGTTTCGCCATTGACGCACAGAAGCCAGTAACAATCAATGCAGCTACACGTTAATAATAGAGCTCCATCGTTATCATATTGAAGCACGTTTAGCGCCGTGTGATTGTGCTGCTTTTACGTTTTACAAGCTTAACCGATCTGGTTGTGCACCTTGCAACAAACCACGCTGCAAGGTGTCTACATATGCAAACCACCCAGGAAGTCATTAGTACGCCCTCAAACTTCACCTTTAAAGTTCGCGGCTCCTTTGATTGCGATAACTCTAACGTTGTATAGGCCTACAGGCTCGAGTACGCCATCTGCCAAAAACACCATATTGGTCAAACAGAAGCGTCGTTCCGAATATGCTTTAACAACCATAGATCGCAGACTAACACGTTACCTAACCTGCCGCTTTCAAAACATTTTCGCTGACCAAGGCACTCTGTCGAAAAAATCGGGGCCACTATACTGGAACCAGGCTTTCATTCTCATGACGATCGTGAAATTGGCGAGTCTTACCTAATCTATAAATTCAACACCGTGTCATCTGGTGTAAATGAAAGTACAGGCACGTACTTTCTAGCGTGCCCACCAAACATCATCAGCCTTAAGTGTGACAATCCATGAATTACGTTGTTTTGAGCTTGAACCCACGGCCCGTGGCGTCATCGGTTAAGCTTGTTGGACACTGTCTCTAATTTCTCTTTGATTGTGCATATTTATGTATCCATGTTTTATAGTTAGTTGTGTTGATTAATAACTGAGCTGTGTATATGGCGTACAACCTGGGTGCACTGTCACACGGCGCTTTGATATTGTCATGTTTGCATTGTACTTATCGATCTCGTGTTCTTGCATAGTTATGCTGTGTGCGCGAAGAAGTGATTTCTGCACTTTTTTTTTCCGCTTGATATCTAACTGTCCCGTCATGAGCACTGCTCGCAGTGAATTTTGTGACCGCTGGTCTACGTCGGCATGCTATACTATCTCATGTACATCGTATTTATAAGAAAACGCGTTGACATGTACTTGTTACTTTGACAAGTAACAAGTTACGTAACAAGTACTTGTTACTTTGACATAAGTTAACACAACGTGCAGCGTGAAATAGGCGCTTTTCATTTCTCCTTGCCAATTCGATCTCAGCAGCTTGACAATAAGTTGTGCGGTCCGCAGTCGCAATCAGCGTGTTTTTAGCTATGTTTGCTCTTCAAGAATGCAAGCTATAGGAAAGTTATGCGCGCGTGCATATGTCGTGGAAAACGGGAAGAATGTCTTTACAGCCATCTCACAGAGAAGGCGAAAACTAAGTCGGCAGCGCTAGGGATGGTTGATTAAAATTTTTAATCGATTAATCGTTAATCGTTCATCGATTTGGCCTTTAATCGATTAATTGCTTTCATTGTGGTGTTTTAATCGATTAATCGAAATTGTTTATGGGCGCTTTAAAAAGGGTATTTCATTGTTTGAGAAGCATTGTTTGTGTTTGATCTCGACCGAAGTCTATCAGACGCGCTAGGGATCACATGTGCACATTTGCGCCTTCACGAAAATTCGCACTTTCGGTCAGTCGACACAGGGGAACCGTCGTCTATAGGTGATGTCATGGATGGAAGGATCTGTGGCCATCGTTCATAGACGATTTGACAGCAGGTCGTATTTCCTCTAGGCCTGCCTACTCAAGCGCACCGAAATCGGAGGCGTTTTCGGCGACCACACTGGTCGAAAAGACACACCGGAAACATGAAGCGTGACCGAGGGTGAGGAAATCCCGAGGAAGGCAAAGCAGAGGCGAGGAGGAAGATGAAGTAAATAAGACGCTCGCACTTTGGGACGGTATCTTTTCTCCTTTTGTACGTTAGATAGTGCGGAAGCCCTCAATAATACTATAATTGCGAACAGACGTGATCTCTTCCTTGAGTTCACCCGTCCGAGATTTCACGCGAACATACCGACCTCAAACAGACCATCGGTATACAGAAATATGCGGGGAAGTAGAGCAACATGAGTTATGGCTCACCGGTTAAAATGAACGGCAGTTGCGCAAGTGTACTTCACATATTTCACCTCGTCGTTGCCTTAACTCGGCGCTACGCGCACACCTTAAATCTTGCGTACAGCCGGAACTGTAATAATAATAATAATAATAATAATAATAATAATAATAATAATAATAATAATAATAATAATAATAATAATTATAATAATAATAATAACTTATAATAATAATAATATGGTGTTTTACACACCAAAACCACGATATGATTATGAGGAACACCGTAGTGGAGGGCTCGGGCAAATTCGACCACTTGGCGTTCATTAACGTGCACCTAAATCTAAGTACACGGGCCTCAGGCATTTTCGATTCCATTGAGAAAGCGGCCGTCGCGGCCAGGATTCGATCACGCCACCTTCAGATCATCTGTAGAGCCCCGAAACCACTATAGACCACAGTGGAGCCATATTGCATTGCATGAGAACATATTGTATTTCGTGACTGTCCTAGAATATATATATATATATATATATATATATATATATATATATATATATATATATATATATATATATATATATATATATATATATATATATATATATATATATATATGCGGCTCACTTCTTTCTGCCACCCTCATTCTTCATCACTCGTTTTCCTCAAAGCAGTGTAGCAGGCCGGGGCGTTAGCTCAGGCCACCCTCTCTCTCTCTGACTTTTAACTTATTTTCTCTCTTTCGTTGATTGGTGAACAATAATCTTTTATTCGCCAGGGAATAAAATATAACGGCATTAGGAACCAGTCAAGAAATTAAGAACGGATGTTACAATGTCGAACTTTTTGGGCCACTGTATTGCAGGGTTGCCGTTGTGTGGACTTGAAACGTAGCCAGAACTCAAGCTAAAAGTAGCTAAAGAAGCCAAGTAATTTAATTTCATTGCCATATTTGTAGCCCAGTTGTAAAGAAGGGATATTATGAGTAGAGATTTTATTATTGAACCATAAATGCTAACGTTTTGAATAAAGAAGACCATGGAAATAAAAGCAATCTTTTTTCCTCTTGCCTGGCCTTCAAGCGACAAATCAGTTGGAAATAAAAGAGTAAATTATAATAAATTCAGTGTGCCATGCATGTACTTTATGTAGAATAGAGTTCTCGCCATATACAGAGTAACTCTGGAACACTCCAGCCAACAAGTCATTACGAACATTACACGATGAAGCAATTTTTACTTGAAGCCGCAGACTGAATGGGATTATAGTAGAGCTTATATAAGACCAGTCGAGCTTCAGCTAGTCAAATCTGATTAATATTAACAGTCTAGCTTAATTTTGTCGCGCTCCTCGGTTTTCGTCAAGTTCATACGCGATTTTTCATACGTAACTTGTTAATTCAGTAGAAACTTGCGCGTAGAAATACGGGCAGCATGAGCAGCGAGCTAGTTATATGTTTGCCATCATGCATATAACTACGACACTTCGTATTTGCAGGTTCGCCGACAGTTGCGTTAGCGTGCCTGGATGCGCACAAGCCCGCCGAGGGGGGAGGGGCGGGGGGGGGGGGGGCACGTAATAGTAATATTTGAGATTTTACGTCCCAAAAACGCAATATGGTTATGAGGCACGCCGAAGTGGAGGGCTCCGGAAATTTCGACCTTCTGGTGTGCTTTACGTGCACTGGCATCGCGCAGTAAGCGGGCCTCTAGCATTTCGCCTCCATAGAAATGCGACCGCCGTGTCCGGGTTCTAAACTCGCGACCTTCGGGTCAGCAGCCGAGCGCTCTAACTACTGATCTACCATGGCAGACCTGAGAGTTAAATAAAATACCCAGAAAGTTGCCATAGACACTGCAGGCAAGAAACTCGCCAGTTTGTGAAAGGCAAGGAGAACGGAGTTTCTGCGATGAAACACGATGAAACAGCGCGGAGCCGTAAATGAGCACAAACAGAATAAGCAACTAGACGATGCGCTAGTACGTCTAAAATGTACAGAAAAGAACAAACTTCACTGTTGAGCGTTGACGCACCGCCTTGCTGCTTTCATTCAATGAAGCCAAAGAGCTGAAAACACCGGGACAAAGGAAGGGGTCCTGGGAAGGGGAGCAAGCTTTTTGAATGAATATGAATTACCAACAGTCCATCCTTTTGAAACATAGTAATCGCTTGTGTAATTGAAGAGCGACTTGATTTTCAAGGGAAGTTACACAAATGCAATTGGCTAAGTAGCAAGATACTGATACCTTCCCTGAAGTGGCGGAGCCATGCCTTCGGGAACGGGGTCCTCAGCATTGTAATTTTAGTCATGACCATTTGTCTTTGGAGGATGACTCTTCGACAAATTAATAAAGTTGGCGTGAAGCAGGTGCCATCTTAAGAGTCTCCGTCTCTGGCTTCGACTACTGCTTACCACATTTATCACACATCGCAGTTATCGTTTTCGAATCTTCTGTGAACAACGTCCACACCGCGCTCCTCTTGCGATTGCTCGCCATTACGACATGACAAAGGAAACAGTAAACACACGAAAATGTAATAATAACGCAATATAGCAAGTAACAACCACGTGTACTTTGCCGGCGGTTAACCAGCGCACGATAGAAAAAAGGGGGGGCTAGAGGAGGTGAATGAAGTAAGCTGTGAGCGGAGAGTAGCGGGCAAGTGCATTTCTGCCTCGTCGGAGTGGGGCCACCTCCTGCCCGCGCTTGAAGCCTTGGGGAGGGCTTGGAGGTGGACATCGTAGGTGACGGATACCAGGGCGAGTTCATTTCTGCCTCTCTGGGGTAGGGCCGCGGATGGCTTTGGGCTCGTTCTACTGGCGTATAAATATGCGCTGTAGTGAAAAAGAGTCGGTGCGCTCGACTTCTGCGTCTCGGCATCGCTCGCATCGCACTCATGCGCACCGGCCAAAGGGCGGTATTGGGGGCGGGGGTGGCAGTTGCCGTAATCGATTAATCGAAGAGTTTTAATCGATTAATTCGATTAATTGAAAGGCGGAAATCGATTACGATTAATCGATTAACTGTGCACCTTTAATCGATTAATCGATTAATCGTTCATCGATTTTACCATCCCTAGGCAGCGCCGCAAGGCAGAGGTGTTATTTGGTGAAGCGTACCACAAATCAGAAGGGGCCGCTATCATGAGACGTAGTGTGCCTAAAAAAAAAAAAAAAAAAAAGAAAAAAAAACACGCGTTTTCTTGTTCTCTGTTTTGGGATGTCTTTGGCGGACCCCCCAAAATGGCTTCGTGGGCCCCCCCATTTGAGAGCCACTGTTCTATCATTTTGCCCACATGGCAGAATGGCGCGTACAATGTTGCCTCCATGAGAAAACCACTTGCATAAGAAACGAACGTCATGCCAATTTGTGTACTGTCGGAACTACGGGCTGTCTTATGTACTGGAACAGTTCATTTTGAGACCGCCGTTGATGAGATAATACGCGTCATGCACAAGAGAAAGACCGGGATGTTTGAGTGCATGCCTCTTTATTAATTAACGGAGGAACTGCTTAGCAAGTCGTTCCTCGTCCGGCGAACCAAAGGGACTCGATCGGGTAAGCGCCAGAGGAACTGGGAAGCCCCACTACCGAGTAAAAAACGATATGAGATTTCTTCGCGAGGAGAAACTCAGTCGGTCGTGTAAGAAACTGTCATCATGATGAGCGCAACAACTCGGCCGGCAATCGCGCTATCTTCGTCCTATTCTGCGGCCCAATTTGCCCGGCGTGGGATGCAATAACTCGGATGGGCTAGAACACGTGTACAAAGAGAGAGGAAGAAATTGGGAGAAGTAGAGTGAAAGGAAGGAAATAAAGACATAAAGATAGATAAACACATAGACATAGAAAGAAATAGACATTGAGGGAAAGAAATACGAAGAAACAGACACAGAAATATATATATAAAGAACAGAGAGCAAGACAGAAAGGCAGAAGTATAAAGGAACAGTTAATATTGAAACAGCGCAAAAGACGTAGAACACAGAAAGACTTGACAACACGAACGCTGTTTCAATATGAACGCAAAATGACTAGTCCAACTTTCCCTTTTGCTATAAAGGAACAGATGGAAAAAAGAACAGAAAGAGATGAATAAAGAGAAAAGTAAATAGAAACAAAGAAGGCCGTCCAGCTCGGCTCTTCCTTCAGGCTTAGCATCAATAATGCGAAGCTACCTTAATTTTTTCTCGGAATATATTCCGTAATTATAAGATATAAATTCACTATAGCAATATTCACTATAAGAAAACCAGCGTAGTCAGGTTCGCTGGCTTCCATCTTCGGGGTTGTGGCGGGGCGCTGAATTTTTTCTTGATTTGTCGTTTGTTATACACTGCTTGCAGTGCGTGATTCTGCACCACTTTGGCCCGCGGACATGAAAGTACAGTCGAGCGCGATTTGAAAGTCATCGCGCGAGCGTCGACGGGGCCTAGCACTCCTAAGGTCTAGCGGCACGTTTCGGAACAATAAAAAAAAAAAATAAAATAAAATAAAGATTACACAATCTTCTAGCCCTCGTTGGCTGGTCCATGCAGCAACAATCTCCCCTACGACGAACTTCACACCCTTTATCTCAAGCTTTCCACTGATCGCGATCAAGCGTATATTTCGTCGGCTCTTATCTCCGCGGACGGTGACAAAATTGCTGGGAAATACCTGGTAAAGCTGCTGCTCGGCACTGCCTCGTCTGAACGGCTTGCTAAATTGAACAACATATATCCTGCTGTCATAAAAAAGAAAAAGAAAAGAAAAATATGGCATTTCCACGAGTGGGCGAAGCACTGGGTATCGTTCTTACCGTAAATCACCCGTGACATTGCCCACTCGCGCATGTAAATGAGTGACAACGCGTGTGTACAGTATATACAATGTGTTTTGCCGTTGAGCTGCCGCTTTCCGCGTCCTCAACGCCGGGGTAGCAGCTTGTTGTCGGCGTTGCCGTTTTGCCTTTCGCGGGCGAGAGCGCGTTCACGATTGTTTTCATCCATGGCAGAAAAGAATGTGGGGTCTGGAAGGCGCTTATTCTTCATCGTCATTATCGTCATCGTCATCGTGTGGCTACAACGGCGCGACGGCAGACAAGCCTCGACCCTAAGGAGCTTCGCCCCTAAAAAATGATAATGCACCTTCCTCGGACGGGAGTGCTCGCAGCTTAAGGAACAGCGAAAAGAGTGAGGGAAGCTCGCCTGATACCCCCCTTCTCCTCGAAAGAGTATTCCGGGCCGTGACGCTGTTGTAGTTCCTGGTCGACGTATCGTGAAAGCGGCCTGGCGAGCACTGTGTCCCGTCTCACAAGGTCGTCCACATTTCCAGGAAGTGTCTCGTTGGTATTCGCGCTGGTACAACTTCCGACATTTCTTCCTCCCTGGCGAGGGAAATGTCTCCTATGACGCCCGTAAACTGATGACGTCAGTGAATCGGTGAATGAGACAGCTTTATTATTATTTTTTTTTTAAATTTTATGCTCAACACCAGCTGCTATACGAACTTTCGAATACAGAATCCACGTTTCTCGCTAAGTGTGGCCGATCCTGTCCAGTCGCGCTCAATATCACTTGCAACACCGGAGCGCGTGGCCTCACGAGTTCAAAAGATTGCGCATGGCTTTCACTAGCCTTTATTTCCATTACTAAACGCGCTTCTCTCACTTGGGTATGATACCAAATAAGAAAACAATATTTAGTTGTTGAAATAAAAACAAGTTGAAACCATGCGCCACCTTTGAACCCGTGAGGCCACGCACTCCCGCGTTGCAAGTCATATTGAGCGCGCCTGTACATTCTGCCTCGGAACTTTACGAAACGTGCTATGTATCCAATAATAATAATAATAATAATAATAATAATAATAATAATAATAATAATAATAATAATAATAATAATAATCAGCCTGACTACGCCCACTGCAGGGCAAAGGCCTCTCCTATGTTCCGCCAATCAACCCGATCCTGTGATTTCTGCTGCCACGTTATATAATAATAATATCTGGCATTTAACGTTCGGAAACCACGATGCGATCATGAGAGACGCCGTAGTGGAGGGCTCAGAACCGAACCTCATGCCTGCTACCGTGCCAAAAAAATAGTACCTAGATTTACTGATAATTTTATCGTTTTCCTTGCTGATATAAATGCTGCTTTTATTATGAAACTCAGACAGTTGCGGGAAGTCGTAGGTAAGTTAGTTATTGTTCAATTTGCAAGAGTGCCATCCTTTCCTTTCCATTTCTTAGCGCCACCTTTTCAGCGCACCCGTTTTCCAAAGTAAACATGGCGTCTGTGACGTAGTGGGTCAGTGTGCGGTCGCAAATGTGCTGTTTAGTTCTTCAAGAAAAATGCACTCGTAATATGACACTAAAATGTACACTGGAAATGTCTTTCCATCGAAATGTCTCTTCTATTAACATTTTTCTTTTATGTTTTTTCTAAACGCGTTAACAATGCCAGCGACACGGTTGATCAGTGGCTATGGTGCTCGGCTGCTGACCCGAAGGTCGCGGGTTCGATCCCGGATGCGGCGGTCGCATTTCGATGGAGGCGAAATGGTAGAGGCCCGTGTACTGTGCGATGTCAGTGCACGTTAAAGAACACCAGATGGTTGAAATTTCCGGAGCCCTCCACTACGGCGTCTCTCATAATCATATCGTGGTTTTGGGACGTAAAACCCCAGATATTATTTAACAATGCGAGCGAGCAAAACCGAAAGCAGCCGCAAGGTGCCGTACTACTTGCGGAGCTACACGAATGTGAGGAAACCCCGCCTCCGCAGCCTTTGTTTCACTGTCACGATAAGTTGTTGCCGAGTGTACAGGGACACCTTTATTCGCTATCAGGCTCGAATGGGATCAAGCCAATAGCGATCAGCCCATGACGATCTCGCTCCGAGATCGCGATTTGAGTGACGTCTGCGCAAGCTCGATGAGGAAAGCAGTTTGGACCGTGCAGCAGCGACCATTGTTGATCGCGATCGAGATATCTGATACGGGTTAGCCTTGATCGCGATCAACGGTACCCGTGTGACACCGGTATTACATAGACTTTTTCTGTTGGATCCGCGTTAAAATGTGCAAAAAGTCAGCCGCCGTGGTGTAGCGGTTATGGTTCTCGGATGCTGATCCGAAGGTAGCGGGTTCGATCGCGGCCGCGGCGGTCGTATTTCGATTGAGGCGTAGTCCTAGAGGGCCGTGTCCTGTGCGATGTGAGTGCACGTTATGAACACCAGATGGTCATAATTTCCGAAGCGCTGCACTTCGGCGTGCCTCATAATCATATCATGGTTTGGGCAGTTATTACTCCAGTTATTACTCCAGTTATTACTATTATTATTTGCAGAATGTCGAAAAGCCTTCATGCAAGCAAGCGCTGCCTGCGGACTATTCCCCGTCAGCTATCTCCTTGCCAGCCGAGTGAGTCCTCCTCGGGCTGCGATATCGGGACCTCTTATCAGCTGCTGCCCGTTGAGACACGGCGCCGGGCAGACGGCCACCGCTTATCGCTTACAGCTTCAGCTGTCCTTTGGGGACCCCTCTTATCGAACCACTTCCGTCGGCTTGTTGCAAAACAAAGCGGGAAAAGGGGCCCCTTCGTTCGTTCTCTACAGCTGCACCCTTGTTCAGCACGGTGTGGACAGAACGACAGGCAGCCTGTGTGCACAGCTGACGCATCGCTAACCCCCTTATGTTCTGCGCGGAGACGTGCTGGTCGAGCCATCAGCTGGCGCTAGCAGATAGGAAGGGCCGTGACCCGCAGAAAGCTTGGGACGTGCGCTTGTTTCACCAACCCCGCACGTGACACATGTCGGTTACACATGTGTTTTCCGCTTGATTTGCGTTCGTGTGGTTGCTTGCGTGTATACCGAGAGAACGGGGCTGTTTGTAAGTCTGTTCGGGTTGTCGAAAAAAAAAAAAAAGACTAGCCGCAGGTTGGGATTGAAACCACGACCCTAGCATTTTTCGTCCACCTTCGCTCCTTTTACCGTCATCTCACATTTAACAAAAATAAATAAATAAAATAATAGAGGCTACCCTAATCGTTGGCTTAGCCACTCGCACGTATCACACGCGTTCGTGTGCCCTTTGGCTAACTTGAAAGAAAGAAGTGTAAATTTGAGGGCTTGTTTTTCTTCTTAGACACAATATTAATGAGAGCTAACAGACAATGATGCCAAGGAAAATACAGGGGATGTTGCTAGTAGTAATTGTAATGTAAATGTTAAGAAAGAAAAATGAATGAAAAGATGACTTGCCGCCGAGAGGGATCACACCTGCGACCTTCGAATAACGCGTCCAGTGCTCTACCACTGAGCTACGATACCTTATAAAGTGGACGGAGGGATGACCGCAGCATCGGACGCGTTATTCGAAGGTCGCAGGGTCGGTCCCTGCCGGCGGCAAGTTATCTTTTCATCCACTTTTCTTTCTTCACATTTACATTACAATTACTACTAGTAACATCCCCTGTACTTTCCTTGGCATCATTGTCTGTTAGTTCTCATTAATACTGTGTTGAACAAAGCAAACGTGCCCTTAAATCTACACTTCTTTCCTTCATTCATAGTGAGGGTCTCGTTCTGGCAGACTGGATGCCTTCAGGTAGCACGCGAGGGATTATTAGTCAGGTGCCAGCTCGTAATAAGATCCCGTGCTACGGGACGCCAACAGGCAAAAAGAGTGTTCCACACTCGCCTTAATGGCAACAGCCGGCGCTGACTGACTCTCCCACGTTTAAATGCACATATATACCCTATAAAGTGGACGGAGGGATGACCGCCACCGTAGCTCAGTGGTAGAGCATCGGACGTTTTATTCGAAGGTCGCAGGTTCGGTCCCTGCCGGTGGCAAGTTATCTTTTCATCCACTTTTCTTTCTTCACATTTACATTACAATTACTACTAGTAACATCCCCTGTACTTTCCTTGGCATCATTGTCTGTTAGTTCTCATTAATACTGTGTTGAACAAAGCAAACGTGCCCTTAAATCTACACTTCTTTCCTTCATTCATAGCGAGGGTCTCGTTCTGGCAGACTGGATGCCTTCAGGTAGCACGCGAGGGATTATTAGTCAGGTGCCAGCTCGTAATAAGATCCCGTGCTATGGGACGCCAACAGGCAAAAAGAGTGTTCCACACTCGCCTTAATGGCAACAGCCGGCGCTGACTGACTCTCCCACGTTTAAATGCACATATATACCCTATAAAGTGGACGGAGGGATGACCGCCACCGTAGCTCAGTGGTAGAGCATCGGACGTTTTATTCGAAGGTCGCAGGTTCGGTCCCTGCCGGTGGCAAGTTATCTTTTCATCCACTTTTCTTTCTTCACATTTACATTACAATTACTACTAGTAACATCCCCCTGTACTTTCCTTGGCATCATTGTCTGTTAGTTCTCATTAATACTGTGTTGAACAAAGCAAACGTGCCCTTAAATCTACACTTCTTTCCTTCATTCATAGCGAGGGTCTCGTTCTGGCAGACTGGATGCCTTCAGGTAGCACGCGAGGGATTATTAGTCAGGTGCCAGCTCGTAATAAGATCCCGTGCTATGGGACGCCAACAGGCAAAAAGAGTGTTCCACACTCGCCTTAATGGCAACAGCCGGCGCTGACTGACTCTCCCACGTTTAAATGCACATATATACCCTATAAAGTGGACGGAGGGATGACCGCCACCGTAGCTCAGTGGTAGAGCATCGGACGTTTTATTCGAAGGTCGCAGGTTCGGTCCCTGCCGGTGGCAAGTTATCTTTTCGTCCACTTTTGTTTCTTCGCATTTGCATTACAGTTACTACTAGTAACATCCCCTATATTTCCCTTGGCAGCGTTGTCTATTAGTTCTCATTAACTTTGGTTAACTTGGTGTTGTGGGTCTCGGAGACCATGTACAAAGAAGCACGTCGTTTTAGATCTGCTCCGTCAGGTGGCGCAACGATCTCACCTGCTCACAAGAAAACCATCTGCTCATTCGATATGCTCATTGCATTGATCTTGATAAATCATCCTGACAGTTAATTAGTCATTATCTTCAGTAAAATTGTGTTCCGGCGTCATATGTGTCCGATATTAACTCTAAACTTGAACGAGAACTGTCAGTTTCGTACCACTTTTGTTTTTTCTATTGTACATTTTCTGAATATTCGGGAACCCGGAAGTAAGCGATCGACCGGAAGTGCTTGGAAGAGAAAGAACGGTATCACTCCGCGCTCGTGGCGCTAAGAATAAAACTTCAAATAACACCCCGTATGCTTTTTCTTCTTCGTTATCACAGGCTGTGACACATTAGCTACAAAGGTGTCGAACTACTAGGCTGAGTGATGTGGTTTCGATTCCTCGCCACGACAGCCATATTTCGATGGGGACGAAAGGCAAGACCAATTTAGTTATTAAGGCGAAAGCTTTAGTGACTCATACTCCCGTCCGTCCATCCATCCGTGCCCTGGTACGGTGCCAGCTGTGGCCTCTCCCCGTCACACTCTCTCATCAATCACGGGACTGCTGAGAGAGCGCGCAAAAAAATATGGCATAGTCAGTCGAATGTCCACAGGCTTTCGCCTAACACACTTTGGAATTTACAAAGTGTCCTTCAATTTTCTCAGGTTCACGTTAATCTGCCCCAGGTGGTTATAATTTAATAGATGACTTGCACTGTCGTCACTGAAACAGCCATATTCGAGCACCAACATGGTGGGATACCACGTTGGTGCTGTCAGTACATCGCATGCCGGTTCCTTCGTCATGCATGTGCATAGGCCTAACAGCGTTCCAGCGACGCCGTTATCTCATTGAAGCAAGTTAAGCGCTGCGTGATCGTACTTATTTGACGTCATCTAAGCCGCCATGTTGTTCGTCGATGACATCACTTGCAAGCTAGTAATACTGAGTCCCCCATTACGCCGTTCCTCATAATCATAGTGTTGGTTTGGCACTTGAAACCTCATTAAGGCATTAATACACTTCACCATCGGGCAATTTGTTATTAGTCGCTTATCCTCAACGTCTTCGTTGGCTCGCCAGTTTTGTAGTACGTTGAGTATTCGTAAACTGTAATTTCAACTGTACAGAGTCGATCAGATATTTTTTCCCCCACTGACGACAGCTCCACATAATAAATACAGCGAAGAATGGCATTAGAAGGAAGAGCAATGGGTGGACTTTTGAAGATGACGAGACTCAAAGATGTCAGCAGCCCCGAAACTGACACTGATCTGGTGAATGACCGGGTGTTTTCAATGATAATGTATGTGTCCGAGTCGTGATCCTTGCTGATGTATATCTAAAGCTAGGTTCTCTAGAGTTCGGTGCTGGAGAAGAGTTTCAAAGACACCGCGGGCTGTCAAACAACAAATATATCTCTCATGAGAGGTCAATCTAGTGTTTATTTCTCAGCAAAGGTAATGAGACAAAGGGGAAAATAAAGAAATCAACTTTAAAGAGCAGACGATGACGTCGTCTGCTCTTTAAATGTCGTCTGCTACTTTAGTAGTAGTGCTATTATGAGTAGTAGTAGTGTACTAGTAAGTGGGTGTTTATTTAACTCTTTCGTTACCGTGTCCATAGGACATGGGTCACCGGTGACCCATACGCGCCACAAGCTATTTTTAAAATATGAGCGCTCCTATGGACTTGCAGCGGCACTTGTCGTATTCTCTAGGCACCAATCTTTCATTTTTTGCGTAGTTTGTATTTTTCCCCATGCGGCGGCGATTTAAGCGGCGGTTCCAATTGTGCGGTTCGCTCCGTCTGTGATGGCAGACGCTTTTTTTGCCGGTCCCTCGCGCGAACGACGCCTTTCTGGCGATTCTGTTGCATCTGGAAGCGATCATTTGGCTGCTTCTAGCAGCAGTGATTCAGATGATGATCCCTTCTTTTTTTTTTAATTACACAATTCCACATATTTTTTGTGTAGTGAAGTCATACATAATGATGTTCTGGCGCCGTCTGCGACACTGTACTTTCCCAGTTAAGATTTTTTTCTTGAGCAACCATCGAGCGCAATATGTCCATATATACATGGTTCAATAGCCCATTTCTTTCCCTTTTTTACTAATATTTACTGTGCTTCTGTGTCTGAGCAATTTGTGCAATAAAAAGAAAAAACTGTGCAACCTGACTGAACAAGACACTTCCTACTGGGCAACAAGTAAACAAGTGTAACTCGTGCAGTTGTTGAGCTAGGTCAGTGAAACTTTTCTGTTAGGTAGATGTCTCCTATATAAACAATTTGTATATTTCAGAATATTTTCCAGATTTACTTCTTTTATGTAGTAAACATACAATTGCAAATGTTCTTTCAAATTTGCAAGAAATGTTATCTTTAACGATTTTTTCTGCATATTAGTTTCCAAGTTCAGTTTTTAAAACTTACACACGTCAAAAGTACATTTACTTAGCTTTCTTTTGATGTATTGCATTACAGTATAACCATTTTATTACTTATTACAAAAAAAAATACCAACAAAAACCTACGAAAAGTTGCCCATTTTCCCACGGTAACGAAAGAGTTAAGGAAGCATATGCGAAAAATGCTGACGCGTTCTACTGCTGTGAAAATGAAAGCCAACGAAGCTGTGACCACGGTGGGTCTGCAATAAGGAATATTTGTATACAGTAAAATCTTTTTAATTCGGATTGCACGAAACCGGAAAAAAATGACCGAATTAACCGAATTCCGAATTATCGAAAGGATAAAGAATACAAATAATCAAATGTCTGTTGCATCAATACACTTCCATTTTATTGATGAATACGTAAATCGTGTGCTTATCTTGCATACGAGCAGTGTAAAAAGCCGGGATATTTTCATCCGGAGGCTTCGTTCACTATGTAATAACCACGGTGCAAGTCCGTTCCATAGGCCCAAGGGCAACTGCTGTTAAAACTGCCAGCGTGGTCTCTCACGAGTCAAAGGCGCACCGCGATTGGTGGTCCGGGCAGCTGCCGAGGTATCTCGACACTCATGAAAGATGCACTGATGGTGGCGAGGGGGCGAGGTTCGGTGGGGAGGGGCGAAAACTGTTGTTTTGCGTGTCGTTTTGTCCGCGGACGAGATCTGACAGAACCTCCAGCCTATTTGTAAAAACGGAGAGGGATGGAACGGAGAAAACCGCGGGGTGTTTTTCCTATAAGTTAATAAGGTGCGTGTTTGGGCTAGTTGGTACTCCATTTGAACAGCTAAATAGCTCAACTTCAGGGACAAAAGACAAGACAAGGCGCTTGTGTGTGTCGCACTCTCTTGTCTTTTGTCCCTGAAGTTGCACTATTTAGCTGTTCCTGTAAATTGCAAAAAAAAAAAAAGTTATACTGAATTTCTCTGAGCAGGTATTATCGTATTATGTTCATTCTGTACAGGTCTTCCTTTGCCTGTGGCTTTTTTTTGTGCATTAGTTGTGGGAACAGTGTGTTTTCTTATACATGTCATAATCATTGTCATGCTCTTTTGTCGTGATAATTGTCATGATCTATTTCTAATAAAAATGTTTATCATCTGTTAATAGCAGATGTCTTAAACTACTGTTATGAACATGTGACTGGTTCAGATGTACTATATTTTGTATTTGTTATTGTTGCGTTTAGCATGGCACATGCTTTGATTAGATGCGGTGACTTCGTACATTGTATAACTGACACATTGTATAACAATGTATAATATTGTATAATTACTGTGTAACACTTGTGTGAGATTCATGATCCAACATGTGCCTGAACTACTGAAGGGAAGTTGGGCCCTCGTCAGGTGTATTGACACACCTTTAGCCCGATTTCCGTGGTATGCAGTGTTCGCTGTGCACCGGAATCGAGCGTTCTTATTGTATCTGATTTGATATGGTGTTAAGAACAGCGTATTCAGTCAGCGACACACGTTTATAGACAACAAGACAAAAAAAAAAACAGTGCTCTATTCCCGCTGCTTCGGCAGGAAGCCTTGAATTTAGATTCCCGGCCTGTTCTAAAACGCGCTAACAACATGTACTGCGCAGTTGGACTGAATACATTCACAGATTGCTGGGAAATTGAGTTTTCTCAGATTTAGCGCTCTCAAAGCTTTTGACTCCGGCTGTGCGTGCGCAGGAGTAGTGTTGTATTTCACATTCTACATTCCCACCATTCACGTACATCCTTCTTTCCCTTTTTTGCCTACACATTCTTCCTCGTGTTTCTTTTTGTACCTGCTTGGTCCCGGTATTACTGAATAAATTTCTACGGGTGCCATATATGGCACTGATATAAATTATATGCGGATGAGCATATATGTCATCATATGTGGCTCTATGCCTTCATATTCTATGAGCATATATGTCTTCATATGTGGCTATCGTTTAGCATGTGGATGTAAATAGGATCATATATGGCGCGGCCGGTGCATATATGGCGTCAAATGCTGCCGTATATGGCACACAGATCCATATATGCCAGCAAAAGGAGCCGTATATGGCATGGCCGCACTATATATGACATTTGCGCCTTTATCGGGCCAATTCTGTCGTGCGAACACGATGCGATTGTATCGACTACGCATATCATTCCTCAATGGGAGACAGAGCAATAGCCGGTCAACAGGAAAAAAAGCAACAGCAAGTCACTGTAGTACAGCAATAGCGGTTTATACCCAGGGTTGACCCAGGGTTGACCGGAGCATTGTTCTCAAATCTGCGGAACGCGTTCGACGCTGTGTATGAAAGATGACGCAGATGGCTTTTGCGAGGCTGCAGCGCTACACGGCGCCGATAGCCGGTATACAGGGGCTAGTTGTCGAATGAAGGTTGAATAGAGAGTGCGGAATATAAAGAAACATTGTGTGCCGCCTGCGATTCAGACGCACGCGTTTGCATCCCTGTTGCGCGTTTCCGGGATTATTATTATCCCGCTGATATTTTTTTTCCGTCGCTCTTTCGAGGTACCATTCTGAAAGTTGTTCGCTTGCGCACATGCCCTGATGGTGTTGATCGCGGCCAGATCATAGATGACGTAGCAGTTCTCGGGGCTAGTCAGAGCCAAGAAGATGTCGAATTGGACGGTAGTCAGTTTTAGAATGGGGTTTAGACGAAGCTTTGCGTTATCAATTGTCGTCACCGCGCATGCGTCATACGATAACCTCTTGGGTGAGCACGTTATATTTCGAAAAAGGCGTGCATGCACCAGAAGCGCAAACTCTGAAAGGAACTCAACTCTCAAACTCCAGCTTAACACGTTATGCATTATTAGTTTCTGCCTACTAAGAAGATCCCTTTTCGATAGCTGTATGTAAAGCAGGCGTTTTCCGTTTCACCTCGCCCACATTGTTAGCTCATTAAGGTATTGCGCTACTCAGTTTGAGGTTTCGGGTTTGATTTACAGCAAAGGTGGTCGCATTCCGATGGGGCTAAACTGCAAGGACACCAGTGTACTCAGATGCGCGGCTAAGATACACAGGTGATTCAAAATGGACCTTTTTTTTTTTTGGTCGCGTAGTCCGCTCATGCGTGGAGGCGTCGACGAGGTGCGCGCCATATTTTGAGGCCACAGAGCGACGAACAGACAGGGCATTTGCACAGGGTGGTGACAACCATTGACCGTGCCACCAGATACTGGGTCATTAAATGAAACAGTGGAGCTATTGCGTTATGTGGTGCTGCCATGTTGGGTCAAACAGTGGACGCCGTCTCCACCCCGTACGAAAGAACGCTGACATCGAGCCGCCCCGCGAAAGAAGAAAACCGCATGACACCTGGGGTCGCGAGCTTGCAAGTGATACCCCCCCCCCCCCCCCCCGTTTCAAAATGCAAATCCATGCCTCCTAGATTATTTCCCGGCGCGCAGCGGGTGGTTTCGGAGGCCAAGGGGCACTAGTTTTGATTTCGGCGATCTCCACCAGAGGCTTTATTTAATCGATGTAGATAAGGCATTAGGCCAACATAAAAAGACTGGTGGCAGACATGTCACCGCCCCGTTATAAAGGGGACGCTCATAGCATCCATCCATCCAGAGGTACAAAAAGGATCCTTAGAAGGAGCTGTAAGACAAGTCCTACTGGGTGCTTCATAATCGCACCATAATTTTGGCGCCTAAAACAGCACGATTGCTTTCACTCTATTACGAACAGCTCGTTTGATGTGTCTGCTGTTTCCTTCTCTGCGCAGTCTTGGTGCGCGATGGTGTGGCGGCAGACGGCGGCACCTGGCGGTGGCCGCCTGAGCAGCGGGAGGCGACGTCATGGCCGACCAGCGTGTTTCCCTGGTCGGGGCGGCCCAGCTGGCCGGCCAGCTGCGCACAGACCCTGCACAGGTGAGTCTCTCTCTTTTAATGCTTTATACCGTGCGATATTTCTTGGGCGACTAATCCACTTCTTGCCATCCTGTCTGCACGCTGATGGCAATGCAAGTTCCTTAAAGGGGTGGTGCCACAGAATTTGTGGCTTGCGCGTTCTTCGCTGCAAGCGTTTTTTATAGCTCTAGGAAGCATAATACATGCACCAAGATTCACGTATTCTCTCCAAATAATTTAGTAACGCCTTATTTATGTGGACAACTTTCGGTTTCTGGGTGCCAAGTTGGGCAATGACGTAGCAGTGTAGGACGCTTGGTCACGTGACCACACAAGGCTCGCACGAAGATGCGCAGCACTCAGCCAGGTAGCGACCGAAACTCGGAGAGTGATGTAGCAACCGATGCTTTGCCGGTGCGTACGTTTCGGAGGTGGCGGAGGTCCGGAGGTCACTCGCGTCACTACAGATCTGGTGTGACGTCACTACAACTTTCGTTGTCTTTCCTATAGAGCTACGTTAGTTTTGATGCGCTAGCGATGGGTCTCGATCGGGAGAATGAGCATTTAGGTACGCTTTGGAAGTGAATTAAAATATGTTCTAAACGTTTGATCTGTCGGACCCTTCGTGTGGAGTGTCCTTGCATACAGAGGAAACGCACAATAGGTTTGTTATAGCCTCGAAATTTGACGGCACCACCCGTTTAACGCTCCCAACCAGCGTTTCTTATTTTCGTTAATGGGCTACTGGCATATATTTTCGAAGCCGACGTTACTCTGCCATACAAATACGCTGCACACAGACGGCTCTGAGCAAGTGTGAAGCTCGGGGAATTCTAATTAAGTATTTTAATAGACGAAAGCCTTCCATGCCTCACCAAACGAGAAAAAATGATCGTCGGCGTCAACGCGTGGGACGCGAAACATAATTGCTACGAGATTAGGTCACCATACAAGACGTCGCATATTCTCAAAATTTGTGACGTCGGCATGACGTGACGTCACACGTTGACGTCATCGCATGATATTGTCGCTTGATCAAAAGGTGGACCGATCACGGAGGCTGTGCAAAACGAGGTGGGGTGCAGAAAGCCTGCGACCCCTCCGATCATGGAGGCAGCGTTAAACCACGTTTGGTGTAGAAAGCTTTCGGAGGGAGGCGGGGCAGGAGCGATGCATCGACTGATAAGAAAAGGGTGGCTTCTGCCTTTAACCCTTTCAGACGCTTTGTACATAATTGTGTGCATTACTTGTTTTTGCTAGTTTTGTCGACGAGGGGCTAAGAAAGAGCAAAATACATTGAGGTTTGGATGAACTAAACTTCCTGCCTAATAAGTCTTTCTTCATTTATCTTTATTTCGCGGTGTACTGTTGCACATCATCACTTTCCTGCTGGCACTACCATAGTGGACGAGTCGTTCGACGGGGCGCTTCCCTCGAGCTACATCAAAAGCATCATTTTTCTTTTCTCGCAATGAACGAAACCAAAAACGAATTTGCACTGTATTTCTAGCCTGAGATTTGATTATATGTATGCAAAAACACTCCATGAATGGCTTCAGATAAATAGATATTGTAAGCACATTTCAAGTACTTAATCGTTCTCACTTGTAGATATCATCATCATCCCGACTCTTCCCCCCTTCTTGGTGTTCTGAGCCGGGGCAGACACTTGCTTGCTTGCTTGATCCTTGTCTTGGCACTTACCCACTTCGGGGGGATTGGCCATGAACCGGCGGTTAATATAGTGATATGGATTAAACTTTAGACGATGAAGAAAAACTAATCGGTTGACTGGGGAATATAGAAAAAAGGAATTATTTTTTTCAGACGCTTAATTTATGTGCCAATATAATACTTATGGGACAATACATTCGTATGCTGTGATCCGCTCAAAGGAGGACAATTGCAGAAAGTTGACTGAAGATAAATTAGCACGGAATTCTTTTAGTGTCTCCAAGAAATTCACATACGGCTAAGCAGATGTTCCTGTTGCTGTGGCCCAAAGCAGAAGCCCCAAGGGACAGAATATTTTCCGAATTAAGTGTAATGCCTAAGTTTCTGAATAAAATTTCGAAATGTTTTTTCCTATGTCTGATGAAGCGACGGCAAGTGAGTAAAAAAGTGGTCGATGTTTCTGGCTCTTGACAGAAAAAGCATAGAGGAGATGGCACCAAACCAGACCTGTATAAATAAAAATTTAGAGGAGGTATACGGCATCGAAACTTTGTAAAAGACACCTCCAATTTACGAGTGGGACACCATTTATTGTTCCAAGCAAAAGAAAGATGACCATATTCTTGAACTGGTAATTTGAATTTCATGTTATCTTGAATTAACGAATATTTGCGGAATCTGGATTCCGAAATCAACGCTGTATCAGGCAGGATGGACATTACCGGACCATCGAGCGACCACCGGGCTAGAGTATCGGCCATCTCGTTCAGAAAAATGCCACGATGACCAGGGACCCATACCAATCGCACTGTACGCAAGTTTTTAGGTATTAATGATGTGAATGCAGTCAGGATAGAAAACTGCCAAATAAACGGTTCTGCTGACCTTGTCTGGTGAGGTCTTCCTGCGTCTTCCAATATTTAATCAGAACTTCATTTGGATTAATTACTACAAAACTGATAAATCAACCTATTATGAAATTATTTTTGTTGCAATAGAATAACGAGTGCCTAGAAAGAATGTTGTGTCGATCTGACGCATTTCCAGATAGTTGTTCAAAGGTCGCGTCTGAAAGGATTAGGTCACCTCGGGCGAGTGCGCAAGGGACTCTTGGGTTTCTCGCCCTTCTCCTTTCAGCAGCACGAGCAACGGGCGACACTCTTGTTTTTCTAGAACGTGTTTTATTAGTCCTATTGTGGTCCACCAAGCAATATAATTCCTTTTGATGCTGCTTCAACACACACCCCAAAGCATTTTTATCTAGCGAGGGGGCGCGAGAGGTAGCGTATACAGTTACTCTACGAAGGGGCCTGAGCACTCGGATTTACGCGCTCCGTTCGCGATCCGTCCGAGTGCTCGCAACCTGCCATTGCAATTCACCGTTAGATGCCTCATTAAAACGCAAAACGTGAACGTCGGTGGCGTCTGCCTCAACACTGGTGATGCATCATCTCGCGTCAATAAATTGCGCCGTCATGATGTCAGAGGTCGGCAAAAATGTGAGGTCGCGGAGACGTCCTCATGACGTCCCTGTGACGTCACATAACGTGAAGTGACAATGACGTCATCACAGGACATTGTCGCTTAGTCAAAGGTGGGTAGGTCCCCGAGGTAGCGCGTTGGGTGCAGAAAGCTTTCGAGGGGGGGGGGGGGGGTGGGGGGTTACAATACAGTCGACTTACTGAGAAGGTGGCTTGTACGTTCGAGAAGCGAATGCATAAGGGCCAGTGCGACTTTTAACGCGACAGCGTTAAAGAGCTCGTTTCGCAGAAATTCCGGCGTCGGCGTCGTTGGTTGTGAGCGAAAAATCATCATCTTGTCCGTGACCGAAAAATCGAGAAAAATGCGAATAAAATAAATAATAAAAATTTCCGGGTCCGAGTGAGGATCGAACCGGGGCCGTCTGCGGGGCAGGCAGGTGTTCTACCACACAGCCACGCTTCTGCTCGGGATTATGCATAAAAAAAATTGGGGGACCCTTAACCTTCGCCTTTAAGAGTTGAACGCGATAGCGATATCCTGTCCCGAGTGCCTACTTCAACCACTGTGCCTGTTGCAACATCACAACCACCACCACCTACTTCAACCACTTTGTGCATACTTGCTACGCACCCATTACGTGGTGTTAAGGGAATACGCGCAGTAAGGTGTGTGCCGTTTGTAATGGGTGGCCGGCTTTAAACTACGAAATCGTTATGATAGTCACATATTCTGACGCCCGATGGCAATGTACGCTTGTACCACGCAATATTCCTGGGATGTTACTTCTTATATTGCGACGCCTATATAAAGGAAAGCTTGCGTTTGCGAAGCATCAGATATTTTCACTGCATTTCAAAGCAAAGGAAGTTATTTTCAGTGTATTTCCAAGCGGAGGCGTGGCTGTGTGGTAGAACGCCTGCTTGCCACGCAGACGGCCCGGGTTCGATCCTCACTCGGTCCCGGAAATTTTTATTATTTATTTTATTTGCATCTTTCTCGATTTTCCGGTCACGGATAAGATGATGATTTTTCGCTCACAACCAACGACGCCGACGCCGACGCCGACACCGACGCCGGAATTTCTGCGAAACGAGCTCTTTAACGCTATCGCATTAACAACTTCCTCTGCTTGGAACGGCAGTGAAAATAACTTTCATGCTTTACAAACACACCCGTCCTGTATACAGGCGTCACAACACATGTAATATCGCAGTAATATTGCGTGGTACAAGCGTACATTGTCATCGGGCGTCAGAACATGTGAATATCATAACGACATTGTGGTTAAAAGCCGTGCACCCATTACAAAAGGCACACACGTTACTGCGTGAGACCACGTAGTGGGTGGATAGCAAGTTCGAAAACATTTTCCGCATTTCCCGCGCATAATTGCTTGTGGTTTAAAGCATGCTACCCATTACCATGAAGTACGCACTAGGGACAGGATATCGCTATCGCGTTCAACTCTTAAAGGCGAAGCTTAAGGGTCCCCCATTTTTTTTTTCTCCATAGGAGAGTGGTGAACTTTGTGTATTCGAAAAGGTAACGCTAGCAGATTATTGTTTGGGGATTCAAGGTAGCCCCCGAAGGGGGCTAATTTTCTCTAGAGATCCTTGATATGCAACGGAGTTCTCGTATTCCAGATTATTTAAACAATTAATATTTCAGCCTTGTACTGTGGTACACCGACAGCGTAATTGCTTGTCTGCTTTATCAAAATAAGTTTGTTGGGCTAGTTGATCCAAAATAAGCACTTGTAGAATTAGCGCGACAATAAAAACACAGGCCCGTCCGTCGTTCCTTTTGTCGGCTTCCGCAGGGCCTGCCTGTTAAACGATTTTTCGTCACTGCTTGTCGGCGGGCTTTAATTTTCGCACCGATTTATGGCTACAGCCATAAAAGCGTTTACTATGAAGCGTTTATCCTGGGCTAACTGGGAAAAGCTCGTTTCCCGCAGGTGTTGGTGATTGACAGCCGGCCTTTTTTGGAGTTCAACACGTGCCACATCCGGGATGCCGTCAACGTCTGCTGTTCCAAGATCATCAAGCGTCGTCTTCAGCACGACAAGGCAAGTGAACGTCGTCCGGTCGCGAGCACTTGCTCTCCTTAAAAAAAAAGGACATCTTGCTAATTGCGATGCCGTTGGTATATTTGTCTTTGTCATTTTGCAACTTTTTCATTGAAACCTTTGTTGAAAAAAAAGTCCAAATATGTCTACTGTGGCTTTTACTGTTTGGTATGTGTATAGCCTTCATTTTTGAAGAAAAACAGCGCACACAAAGGAACATAGACAAAAAGAAAGAGAACCCTCTCTTTTTGTCTACGTTTTTTGTCATTTTTTCTCTCTTTTTGTCGAAACGTCGGCCCGAGCACACAACCCCTGTTTACGGATTTTTTTCATCGCAAGCTCCCATCTTCCCCTTCCTACCGTTTTCTTTCTGTATTGTAAGCAGTATGAACTATGTAACCTGGATTTGTATGCTCGGCATACACATGCTCTGCTCAGCATGAAACGTGTAATCATGGGGAGACACAGTGGTGGTAGTTAATGCACTGGCTAATTGCCCAGACTACTATTAAATATATTGGCACATATGCGTACATTATTATGAATCAGTTCTGCGGAATCCCGCAAGGTGGCGGAACGGTTAAGATAGGGAAATATGGACAACTACATGTTTGGAACGCGGAAGCCAAAATGTACGTACATCCGTCATTTTTATGAAGGAACCGCGCATGCGACGCGGCGCAGTGGCGAAATGTGAAATAAAGGGAGAGAGTGGTGCTATTCCTTCCATTGCCTGCAGCCGTTCGTGCAGTTTTCTTTCGTTTTTAGCACCTTATGAAGTTGCGACAGCAGCAGTCCGAGGCTGTGGTAGCGACAGTCCTTAGCGAAAACGACCGTTGTTCGCTGAAACATCCCAACAATATGTACTTCAAAAAAATCACCGCCCAAGCACTCCGTACAAATGGTTAACCAGCGAAGCTGAAATGTGCGGCCCCGGTGTTTAGCAGTGGGTTCAACCCGACGCTGCACTGAAGCCTTCCATAATTATCGTTGCCAGGTTGTGGTCGAACCGCAGGTGGTCACAGACGTCGCAGCCGAAGCCAAAGTGCCGATGGAGAAACTCTCGCCGAAAGCGGGCGTTCGCCCCGGCGAACGCGCTCCCGAAATCACGTCGGCGCTGTTCTGCGCGCAACGCCGTTTCTTCGGCGCGCCAGAGGGCGCGCCGTGGCTGCAAGCGTTTGACCTTGCAAGCGTCGTACCCAAGCTCGCGCGCCAATGGCGCGCGAGCTTTGGTACGACGCTCAGAACGACGTAACTGATAGCACAGCCAATGGAGATCACTCGTGACACAGATGCCGAGCGGTTTTTCGTTTCTCCTAGCCTATATACAGCTTTCGCTGTAAAAGAAAGCGTAAGATGAAGATAAACACAGTCGTGATGGAAGTGTAGGCAGGAGAAGGAACGACACCACTCTCTCGTTTTATTTTCACATTTCGCCGCAGTGCCGCGCCACATGTGCGGCAAGAGGCTCTTTGCCACGCGCTCGCGTGTTCCCTTTCATAAAAAGGACGGCTCTACATTGTTAAGCATTGTTTGGGATTCCGGTTTATCGCTTGATCATCTGCGCTGTCACGCTTCTTTACCACAGGCCATGTAATATAAGGCGCGATCCACCTTAGGGGCTCGGCTTGTCCTGTCGTCACCTGTCATCACGGATGCTTCACGTAGTCATGGTCCATCATAAAGGTTAACTTCACGCGATGACCTCATCCCTATCACGGCATCATGACACGACACAAAAGGTCGACAAAATTTGTGACGAAAATCATGACGTGGCGAAGCCACCTTAGGGTCTCTGGCTTGTCGGCGTCTAATGTCGTCATGGTGTGCCGTGTAGTCACGGTTCCATCATAAAAACGGGTATGCGCCACAAAAATTGGGTAAATCCCACTACTCGCCACCGGTCCACTAAAAATAAAGGCAACAATTAGCCCAACAAAAAAAACACTAGGGTCTTTAGAATTGCGTACCTATGTATTTTCTAATAAAGAACACACGTCCTGACACTTACATAATAATGTTGCGCCTCGGGAATGCGTAGTATTTGCTTTTTGATCGAATATGTTCACAAATATGAACGCGAACACCAGTTCAAGATGGCTGGGCGTTCAGAAAGAAGTTAAACTTTGGCCGAGTAGCTGAATCGGGTTACCGACAGACAAACAGACGGACATACAGACCAAAATTCTTGCGTTTAAGTATCCCAAGGAAAGACTATCGTCTTTAATAGCCGACGACGTTAGTGGAGCAGAAACACTCTTCCCTACATGCCGCAGGGAACTGAAACCGTACTTGTAGGGGAGAAGACGAAAAAAGAAGGAGAAGAAGGAGAAAACGAAGACGACGAAGAAGACGTAGAGGAAACACTACGTGCTTCGCCCCCTCCCCAGGTTTCACGTTAGTGGAGCTGAAACACCCTTCCCTACATGCCTCGCTCCTCCCCAGCCGCACCCATGGAGCTTTCATTGCAGATGTGTATAATCGCCTATTGCAAGCGTATTGTCTGATGACTAGATTGCCAGTGCGACGCGGGTAATGAATTACCTGCTCGAACGTACATACGTCAGCAGTGGCGATTACGACCTGCCTGTGCGATGAGTCACGTATCAATGGCCGACACACTTGACCAATAGGTCAGGTTCTGACGCCCGACGACTACGCCGTTCGCCGCTATTGTGCTCTGAGTGACATTTTTTTCGCCGTTTTTTTTTTTTTTGGACGTTGCTGAATGAAGAGCTCGTGATTCAGCTTTGGCACTATCTCGCTCTTTACCGTCACCGAAATGTGACAGTGAGCGTGTCCTCTTATTCGTCCCTCCGATAGGACAGTTCAGTGAAAGGACAGTGTCTAGGACAATTGATTACTCTCAGGGACGAATAATCCCCGAAGAAACGAACCTTGTGAAAAAAAAAATTATAGCGTCGAATAGAGTTGATGGCTTCATCCTGTAAGATGATTGTCAAACTTGAATGTGTACCAGGGCCTTAGCCAGAAATTTATATCGAGAGGCGGGAGGAGGGGCTGACTTCGCTTTGTGTATGCTTGCATTCATGTATATCCATACTAAACGTGCAAGTTTCGAAAAAGCCACTCTGCCGTACATGTACACGTAATTGTCATAGCCAGAGGTAGCAATGTTAGGCAACTTCGGTTCGAGTAATAGAGCTTTCTAAAGTGTGCGCGCATTATTATTGAGCATAATCAATTCGCTCAATCGCTTATCGGTTTTAGCACATTAGAATGATCGTACTGGCGTATGCTGTCGTCCTTACGTGTTTGGGTGCCATGGAAGCAATTTTCTCACGTATTCTCTTGCATGGTCCGAGTCGACTTTCGTGCTTCACCCGTCGATGACGATGATGATTATAGTGGCGGTGGCATGGGCGTCGTTGGGGGGGGAGGGGGGCAAAAGGATGACTCCCCCCCCCCCCCCGCCCCCCCCTCCTCGTGCCAAGGCTACAACAGGGTTTTACACGATGCAACACGGCTTTGGACCCCTCCTCCAAACACAGAATTCTGCCAACGCACGTGGGTAGTGGTGGCGTTATGGTTATTTAATACGAATCATTCTAAGTGGCACGCCTGTAGCCAGGGAGGGGGGGAGGGGCAAGCCCCCCCCCCCCCCCTGAAATTCGGAATGAGGGGGGGGTGTTTTACCGAGAATAATGAAAATAAGTGGTTTTCAAGGTTTTCAACAGGTGCCCCCCCGAAAAACTTTTCTGGCTACGGGCCTGCTAGGTGGTGTAGGCGTTGTCAGGGGGGTGAAAAGAATCACGTGCCCCCCTCCGCCCTCCAAGCCACGGCTGCACTACGGTTTTGCATCGTGCAACACGGCTATCCACCTCTCCCTCAAACACCGAATCCTGCCGACGCGCATGGGTGGAGGTGGCGTTGTGGTTATTTAATACGGACCATTCTATAGCCTTGCCAGTTCTATGGCTCGCCTAGAAAAAAAACCTACCTTGTACCAACAAATTCGAGAAACTAACAGTTCAATGATATGCCAGGCTATGCAATGTGTATCCTAGCTCAGAAAGCATTCCTGTATATGCAGCAGTTGAAACAACATCGATACACAGAGTAACTTTCGTGAGATCACGTGAGTTTTTGTACCTCAAGCCGCGTTTTCCAAGGCCAGCGAGTGACGAGGCACTTTACGCTTTCCCCTGAATAAAATATCGCCCGCTTTGAATCCCGGAGCCTATGGGGAGGTTTGCGATTGTTGCCTGGCGAGTGTCTTTTCCAAGGGTTATTCGCTACAACTCGAAGAACAGACAGACACAGAACTTTATCGAGGTCCTGAGGAACACTACCGCTCAAGGCGGTAGAGCAGCGGGCCGCTCCCACGTCAGGACGGTTAGGCCGAGCCTCATCGCCGCGTCGTGGGCCCTCTGGACGGCCCTGAGTTGATGTAAAAGTTTTGAGCTCCGCAGCGCAGAGCCCCATTCCCCTTCAGCCGTGCGTTGAGAACTCTGTAATGAGGTGCACTGCCAGAGCATGTTGTCTAACGTAGACGCGGAGCCACAATCTGGGCATGTTGGATCTCGAAGAACGGCGCAAAAATTTTGCACACTGTTCACTAAATGATGCTCTGCCGGAAAATCTCGAAAAACAAATCGGTTACAAACAGGCAGGGCTCACGCGCTGACTGGCAACACGCAAAACAACTTGCACAGCATTTTTTTTTCTGGCTTAGCCCCACGCCCCTGGCTTCCTAGCAGAAATAGACGGCTGGGGTTGAGCCAGCTCGAGAATAGACTGAAAAAACCTTGCCGCTGCACCTTGGGATTCGGAAACGAGAGGCGACCACGGCCGTGTCTCTAAATCTTCGCTCGTGTGCGAAGTGTTTCTCGAAAATAGATGTTTTACGCACTTTCCGGTCCTTGATCGAACGCGAAGGACGTCAGCCCGAAAACAGATGCAAGTAGTGTTCGTTTTTCTTTTGGGCGCTAGCTAGGCTAGTGGAATCGTCGTCCTATGAGCACCATTCTGATATGTCGCGTTCGTTGTGTAATTATATTCATAGGCGTGCGCACGAGGGGGGGGCAGTGGGGCGGTCGCCCCCCCCCCCCCCCCAAGTTACCTAAGAGGGGGGGCGCAAAGTCGGCCCTATACATTCACTTGATAGGGGAGGAGGGCGCTGCAACGAACCTTCGCCCCCCCCCCTGAAGGGGAACCCTGCGCACGCTTATGATTATATTGTTCGTTTTATAATGTGTCAAATTTTATTGTTTAATGTGCGGTCGCTGTTCAAAGTGTATTTTTTTCTTGCCTTTTCTTGTATGTCATCTAACGTAATGTTCATGGCATTCCTGTACATGTTACTGTAACTCTTTCTTTTGTTTTGTTCTAATCTCTGTATCTGGTTATACCCGTTCGTTTTAACCTCAAATTGCTGTACACGTTTTGAATGAATGAAAGGAACTTTCAGCGCTTGTTTCTTTTTTACACAATTTTTGCGGGACAGAATTGAGACATTTTTACTCGTCTTATTTATTTATTTATTTATTTGTTTACTTATTCATTATTTACTTATTTATTTATTTATTTATGTATTTATTTATTTATTTATTTATTTATAAGTACCTCTCAGGCACCTAGAGGCATTGCGTAAGGGGGTTTTCATTACGGTTGTACACGTTTTAAACATTTCATTCCATTACCCCTATTACGCGATGCTTCTAGGGGCCTGTAAGGTACTTAATAAATAAATAAATAAATAAATAAATAAATAAATAAATAAATAAATAAATAAATAAATAAATAAATAAATAAATAAATAAATAAATAAATAAATAAAATTTAATTAATTTTGGTCGTCATTTCCTCTTCTCATCGCCGACCTATGATCGCGAAGTCAACGACAAACGAGTTCTCAGAAAATAATTTATTGTTCTAAACTAAGTTAGTCGACCACTTCGTTGATTCTTTAGTATTTCTTTTACACTAAGGGAAGACCATAACTATCTAAACCCTGTAGGTAGGAAGCCTAAGTATAATTATCAGCCTAATCTATGTTCACTGTAGTATGAACGCCTCTCCCAATGTTTCGGATTGCTCTTGTCCTCTCAGAGTGATTGAACCATTTGTTAGAACAGCTTATCTGAAACCAGTGCTCGCTTGGATTTTCCAGAAGGTACTTGTGGCGGATCCGTTTTCTCCGGATGATTGGCGGTGTTAATGAGACCGACAATATATGTTATGATCGGTGTGTGCAGAACTAGTGGAATGCGTTATGACGTCATGTATGTGTGATTGATATACCCAATGACCGAAATCGACATGAAAGGAAAATGTTTTGCTTTACACTCTAAGAAGAGTCCTCTGACTCTTTTTTTGGAGTTTTGGCTTGCTACGTGTATTACTTTCTTTAAAGAGGCGTATCTACTTTCTTTGGGAGTCATGTACTCCCTTCCGAGAGTCGTTCACCCGCAAGAGAGTTAACGCCCCTCTTTAGAGAGAGTCATAAAAGTGGCCAGTCAGGGCTACCTGATAGGAGTTACACATACTTTTTTTTAGAGTGTAGGCAGAGTGATACTGCAAGGTGGGATGTGTAGCAAGTATAAATTAGAAATGCTTGTGATGATAAGTCATGTCAGTACTCCTCCAAAAAGTGTAGCCGCATAAATTCGAGGAAATACGTTAAGTGTTAATATTAGCACTGAGTCAAGACAAAGCTGCAGACGCGTTTCGTTCTCACGAACTGCAATTTTGCACGTCAGCTTGACCGTCCTTTTATGCGGTTCCTCTTCGCTCTGTTTTTGTGCCTCTTAAGCAATCGTGTTTGGGCTATACGATTTGTGTTGTGATCGAACAGGTGAGCGTGTGTGAGCTGCTGCCTTCGGACGGTCGCCAGCAGCGGATCGATCAGGTGGTGGTGTACGACCAAGGGTCGTGGTCCGTTCCTAGCGGCGATGACTCCTTCATCGCGGTGCTCCTGGCAAAACTGGCCAGGGCCTTTCCAGGGCGTGTGGCTCTGCTTGCAGGTGAGTGTGGGATTGAAATCTGAGCTTCGAACATTGATACGCGGCCATCTAAGTTACGAATGCGGACCTTTCAACTTCAGAGCAGTTACCGTTGTTGGCAGTTCGGAGCTGCCGGACGTGGTAGCCACGTGGCTAAGGCTTCGCTCTGCTGAACTAGACTGCGAGGGTTCAACTTCTGGCCACGCTGACCACATTTAGATGGGGTCGAAATTCATGCGAGAACCGCCGTCTACTTAGTTATAGTTTGGTGAGTGTTAAAGAATCCAGTGTAGTCAAGATTAACCCAAGTCGCCCACTGCGCCATGCCTTTTTATGATATTGTCATGTGGTCGTGACGTTGAAGAAGGCAGCAGAGGGCTGATTCAAGGCGAAACCTTTTATTTGGGCTAGCTTGTGCTCGAGCAACGAAAAGTCGCATTACAAGCAATACACGTTGTACACTGATCGTGGCGAACAGAGGCGTCGGCCGTCGATAACCTGATCTTCGGTAAGGCGCGTCGGTATGTATGCATGCGGCATAGAAGGTGCTAGCGTTATCGCTTGCGCTTGCGAAAGCTCTCGAAAAAAACGTGAGCGTTTGCGTCCTGCGCCTAATCTTAAGAGAATGATTTCAGACAATGGTGAAACTTCACGAACATCGCGGCGTGGTCTGTGCCGAGCGTTGCTAACAGCATTTGTGGGTGAAACTCGAATACATAAAAATTAATCAAGAAACGGGCGTGGCAATATTTTTGTTTTTGCGCGCTAACAAATTAAGCTATAGCTTTGCAGCGAAGCTGTGATGTCCAAGAGGTGAAAAACTGCAGCGGTCCGTGAGTGCCCTGAAACGATAACGAACCAACAATGTCATCATAGGCTATCTCGAAGGGTCTCCGCGCTTTTGCTCAAGCTTCTTTTCAGGTTTTGTCAGCACATATAGCTATAGGGCTGGTACCCGTCGCTGCGTGAATCCTCTAAAATCTTTGAGGTGTTCTCAATGTTCTTTAAGCTGACTTCACGAAACGCAGTTTGAAGCACGCATCTTTTAAATGCGGTGATAGATAAATCAAAATCTACCACACAAGACCCTTCGATAGATCTGATCTCGTGTGAAACTCCGGGTCGGCACGTTTCAGCTTCGCTGGTTAACAATCTGTGCCGAGTGCTTGGACAACCGTAGAGCAAAGTCTAGCAATGAAATATCAATGTGACCCACCAGCTCGGCTGTTTGTCCACTGTTTGTGGCATTAAGTCAATGAAGTTGTTAGCACTTTTTTGCTTGTGTTCTCTTAAGCATAGAGTTTTCTATAAATACACTAGAGGGAACCCTGGCGCTAGTGTCTATGGGAGCTGCAACACACGGTGCTTCAGCCAGCATGGGAATGATTAGTACAGAAATTTGCCTAGTCTTGCCTAGTCTTCGTTCTTATGGCTCCGTTTGGCTCCGTGTGGCCTGAGTCCGCTTTTCCGCATTACGAAGTTCAGCAAAGATTTAGCAGTTACGCTACATCACCTTGACCTTATTAGGCTCACCGATTCAAATCGGGTCACGAAGTTCACAACGGTCCATTATTTTATCCGAAACAGAACCAAAACGCAACAATAAACAAAGCCACAAGTGCGTTCGAAGCCGGAAGCACGAAGACTAGGCAAATTTGTGTACTACCCATCATTCCCATGGTGGCTGAACGATTTCAGCGCCAGAGTCCCCTCTAGTTAATTTTAGGAAACTCTATGCTCTTAAGTGTTTGAAGTTCATTGTCAACGTGACGCAGGTGGACTGCTGGAGTTCTCTAGCCGTCACCGGACACTGTGCGAAGAAGGTGGATCGCGGGGTCCTCTTACGTCCCTGTCGCAGCCGTGCCTCAGTGCCGCGGGGCCGACGAGAATCCTGCCCTTCCTGTTCCTGGGATCTCAGCGGGACGCGCAAGACCCCGACTTGCTGGCGGCGCACAACATCTGCTACGAGCTGAACGTCAGCACGTCGTGTCCCAAGCCGGACTTCATCCCCGACGCGCACTTTTTGCGCATTCCCGTCAACGACAGCCACGCAGACAAGCTGCGGCCACACTTCGCTCGGGCCTGCCGCTTTCTGGGTGAGTGTGTGTAAAAAACTGCGAAAAATAATTAGGGTGCTTGTTGATGGAAGTGGGCTGCACTAGCAGCTAAATCTTTGTTTCAAGTATTGCAAAACCAAAAAGTGTGTGATGCCTTGTATCTGCCTTTGGAACGTCGTTATCGAATATTGCAAATGAAACTTCAGTATACTATAGAAATTACAGCTTCACTGACAGTGTCGACAAACGCCGAGTGGAACAAGGACGCAATTTTTTTCTGCAATTTTTGCGTGCATGAGGGAGCTTCGTAGATTAAGGGCAGGGAAAAGGGAGTGAGAGATAGGAAACGCGGCCCCTGCAACGAGCGAAGCAACCTTCATGCTGTCTCGCTTCTCAAAGGTGTCAGCCATCTGCTGATCCCTGTCACGATAGAGCGCGTGCGACCACGCCCTGCAGGTCAAAGTACGCAGCAACGCAGCCCCCTACCACTCGTCGACGGCTGGCGCGTGTCGTCTCCGCTTGAGGCGCGATCGTCGGCTGCCTTTGCGGGTTTTCACTTGAACATAGAGCATACGATGCGGGAAGTAGTGTTATCGCAACTTGTACTCGGTACGGTGCCCCACGGCGACACCGACGGCAAAAAACGCGCCTAGAGTGCCCATATATTTGCCATCGCAATAAGAAAACCAGTGGGTACCCAGAGACACCAGGAATTGAACCGGGTGCCTCCCGCACTGGAGATTCTCCCCATTGCACTACGGTGCCCTCACCTCCCTACTTCCTCCCCCACCACTGCATGCAGCACTCCACAGCGCTTGTCCCGTGGTCTTGGTTTCTCCGTCGTCCTTGTTCCTTTTGCGATGTTACTTTCTTTGCATACACCCGTGCACGCGCATACTTCAATCTCGTCAAATCCGTCTAAGCTTCTCCTCGCATACTTTTTGCTGCATCTCGGCCTACCGAACGCCGGAAATGCCGGTGAGTCCGCTGTAAGAGGGGGGACAATTAAATCGGCTGACACTATCTTGCATACTACCTGCGGTGGGCGCGAAGACTGGACGAGCCGAGATAGCGGCGGATTCTAGCTTTTCAAAAGACGGTTGCTGGTTTCTGCACATGATCGGAGTTCGCCGCTACAGTCAATGAAGTGTAGTAGCAAAGCTGCGCATCACTTGTCGCGCATGAATTAAGCGATATGCACTTCTTGAGCTCAACAAGCTAACACAGTTTGCTGTCAGAAGCATGAGAGCAAAGGCTACGGCTGCATTGCCATTATTGGGACGACAGCAGTTCTGTCAGCCCTACCCCGTCCCCCTTTTCTGTGCAGTCCGGTTGTATGAATTATAGGTTATAACATGAACATCTGCCTCACACGTTTTGACATGTTAGCTATAGTAATAATATGACCAGGACAAACTATGGTTCACGAACGCTGCACTACCAGATTACGACACTCTTGAACAACAACAAAGGTACAGAAGAAATAAGAAATCACAAATCAGAAAAAATAAT